>JACEGR010002263.1:0-134770 GCA_014170235.1 Listronotus bonariensis | reverse complement strand
TTTTTACGTTGTTGGTTTATACTTAAGAGGTATAGGTATAGATTCCCTTTGAAAAAAATTTAAAATGTTAATTTTTTTATTTTTTATTACAAATTTGTGTTTTGTTAGCCTTTGATTATTAATAAAAGTAGAAAATTACCATTTTAAAATTTTTTAAACGGTAATCTATTTCTATACCTCTTAAGAATAATCCAACAACCCGAAAAAATCTTAGGGTTGTAGTTTAATAATAATCGGGCTTTTATGTTAACATACAATTAAAAAATAGTTGTTAATTAACTAATGAATAACTAATGAAAAATGGGGATAAAAATTTTTGGCGGGCGGATAATTATTTATTCATGTATCCTTATTGTGCAAAAATTTGTTATTCTTTAATTTACATATTTTATAAGACAAAATGATTTTTTTGTTGCCGTGTCCGAAGTACGGACCCCGTGCGAAAGTCAGACTGCCCACTTTTAGCGCTATTTTCGGAGCTCTGTAAAAATTAAAATATTCAAGATACAGTTCAGGAAGAAAAAAATTTTTTAGGAAATATCTTTCTCTTTTTAAATCTTTTTCAAATTTTAAATGTCTTTTATAGTTTTTAAGATATTAAAAAAACCAAACCCCTACTTTTTTTATTTATTGTTTATAACTTTGGCAATTTTTATCGGCCTCTTTGTGACTTTTCCTTAAATTCTCTATACATTATTTTAAATCGAATGACACCTCTATAATAATTTTCGGAGAATATACAAAAATTTAAAAAACGTACATTTTGACCAGACTAATAATAAAATGTATGTTTTAACGGGTATTTGAAACTTTTAATTAAAATTATATTTTTTCATTAAACCATTTATGGTTATATGGTATGATACCTGACAGGTGTACTTTTAACCAGTTAATCAATTTTACAAAAGTAATATCAAATTAAAACTGTCAGTCAGTTAGTTTTATTATTTTTTTACATTTTTAGTAAAATCAACAGTCATTTTTGGTAAAAAGTTTTCCACATTTTTAAGACGCGACCAAGGGGTGGTCGTCTGGCAGTCTAAACCATTATTTTTTGCAAAGAAAATATTCTTTTTTGGATATAACCTATATCTTTGAACATCACATTGTTTTAACTGTCTTTATGACTATTATTTAGTCTTTAATATTATCGACACAACCCAAAAATAATTGCCAATTACTTTTTTTCTGGCTATTTCTAATTTAATCCAGCTGAATTACGTGCTGACAAAGAAAATAATTCCACTTCTAATTCTCCAAATACAAAAGTCGTATATTCAGATGTTTATTTTCTTTTCGGTAATAGCTATCGGCATTGGACGACGAAACGACCACTGGTGCTGTAAATTTACTGACCTAGCTTTACTATGCATGCTCTGCATCGTAAAAAGAAATTTATTTTGGATCAATGCCTTTAAAAGAGGATTTTAAGAGGGTATTTTTTAAATTGAGCTGCATGGCGTGTAAGGTGATTTCTTTTTTATTTTTACTCAGTATCAGATTATACTTACAGTTGTTTAATCACTGGCACACACAAAAAGTTTGATATTCACCGGACGCGACCTATACTACGGGTATGTTTTTGACCCTCTGAATTCGAATTTCAAGTCAGTTTAGGTCGAGCGAGTCCCAATTTTGAGTAAATTACAAAAACGTAAAATGGTACAAATTTTTACTACTAATTTTACCAGTTACCGTTTTACAATTTATTCAAAATAAAAGGGTGTACGGCTCAAACCGATTTAAGATTTCGGATTCAGCGGGTGAATAAACATGCCTGTAGATAGGTCGCGTCCGGTGCAAATCAAACTTTTTATGTGTGTCGGTGTAATTAGAGTTTTATTAAAGAATGTATATATATATATATATATATATATATATATATATATATATATATATATATATATATAAATTAAGCCCACAACATATATTAAAATGTGTTTTTTTTTGTTATTTTGGCAATTTAACTATAGTTTAAAAAATATATTTTCTTTATACCCAAAGAAATTAAAATATTTTAATTACCGTTTAGTTTTTATTTAGGGTGTTACAAAATGCTGGTAAAAACATTTAAAAAAATCTTAATCACAACAAATGAAAAAAAAAATCATAAAAATATTGTTTCGAAAATGCATTGTGATGCAGGGTGATTAAGTTAAAAATATTTAGTTTTGTTAGTATATTAAATTTTCTCCATACGATTTTAATTTAGTTTGGCAGTCTTATTTGTAAATTTAAAAAGCATATGTAAATCCTTCTTGATGACCAGTGGCGACTTTAACGGTACCTCAACAAATATTTCTTACAACAAAATCACTTCGCTGACTTTTGCAAAAAAAAATATTTAATTTGGATTGCGCAAGTTAAAATACATATTTTTTAGCTTTTAAACTAAATGAAAATAAAATTTACTTAATTTTATATCCATGACCCAGCCAAAAAGATAAAAATTTATAAACACTTAATTAAAAAAAACTAATTTTAAATATTAATGGTATATAATTTAGTATTTGTTGTTACTTTTGTATAATTAATAATAAGGAATAGTTAAAATAATTTTTAAAAGAAAATCTTGTGTGGTCTAAAGGTTTGCCATTTAGTGAATTTTGTCTTTCTCTTTTTTTTCTGTACAAGATGAAACAAAATAAAAACATATTGTTTTTAATTGCTTCATTTAATTATCGCTTTAGATGCTAACTGGTATAAATAAATTAAATCAGGTTAAAGTAAAAATGGTCCCTTAATACCACAAGAAACAGCGCCAAATTTTATTTAAAATCAAATAAGGAATAATAGAAATTTTAATAAAAACCCGATTTTTTTAAACAAGTTTAACACCCTTCTATCTTTAAAACGATGAGTTTCCGGAACCATGTACATAAATATTATTTTATATTTGTAATAGTAGAACTTGTTCTTAATATTTCTTAACAACATTCTGTAACACCCTGTATAGTGCATTAACTTGATCTTTTATTTTGTAAACGTATTAATCAAAAGCAAAAATAAAACTTTAGGTTAATAAAATTTATGCATAAATACTGTATTTAGAGTAAATTAACAGATGCAAATTTTAAGATAGTTTCTCGACGCCATTTTGGAAAAAAAATTAATGGAAGGGGTGGTCTTGTGGCACATCATCTTAATGCTTCTGACATAAGCTTTATAAGCCCAGAATGAAAATTTACCACCTACGAACACCCAGTATATTATATCACCATTACAAAGATCCTTGAAACTTTGAATAAATCTTAGATACAGAATGGCCCACCATATTTGACACGGTCTATGGCTGGATAACCATAGGGTTAAAAATAAAATTATATGGTCAATTCTAAGTGTTTTTTAATAAAGGTACTGTAAGTTCTATCTTCAACTGTTTTTAAGTTATTGGCACTTAATGAGTCACATTTTCGACTAATATTATTTAATTAAATAAGTAGGTACATTAATATTAAATGCAGGCAGAGTTGGGTCGTATTCAAATACTCAGTATTCTGAATAGTATTCAGAATACATTTTCCCGGTATTTGAATAGTATTCGAATACATTTGAAGTATTCGACGAATACTTTTTTGAGTTTCGAGTACCAGCGTTCCGAATATTCGAATACCGAAAAGTGTAAGCAGTATCCGAATACCAAAATTTCATGATTAGAATAACAAAAAATAACAAAAGGAAAGCAGCATAGAAGAAAAAATGAGATAAGGACCTTTTTTTTGCTCTTCAAATTTTTAAATTGTAGGTTACTAGTATTCAATTTTTCGTTTCCAGTATTCGAATACCGATTGCGGGTATTCATAAATACCGAGTATTCAAATACTTTTTTCTTCCAAGTATTCAAATATTCGGTATTCAAATACTTTTTTTTATTTAGTATTCGGCCCAACTCTGAATGCGGGTAACGCAGGTGGTACCTGAAACTTCAAAGTCTTTGAAGTTTTGTACCTATTAGTAAACTTTTTTCTTTTTCATAATCTTCTTTTTTGCTTCACTAGCATTTATTTGATACTTGTAACATGGCATTACCATCTGTAGTTTTCTATCTAAAGAATCAATAATTATTATAAAAAACTAATATAAAACCACTAATAGGTAAAAAATTTAATGACTTTTATGTATCAGGTAATCACCTGCATTACCTTTACTTATTAATGATATCTTTAATAAAATAATCTAATCCGAAATGTGACTTTCTAAGCATCAAAAACAGTTAAAGATAGACTTATACTATCCTTATTAAAAACACTTAGAATTGATTATAAAATCCAAAAATGAAATAATAAATAGGGTGTTTTATTTAAAAACGTATCATTTATGGCTTAAACTTTTGTGTTTTATGCAATTGTATTCAAGCTCCGATTTTTAAATTCTTCTAGCTAAAATACATTGATTGGCTACCTTGAATTCTTTTAAAAATACAGGAAACGTAAAAAAATATACCATTTTTCCTCTAAAATTGAATACACTGTATCTTATATCTTTCTGTGTTAACCAATTAAGCGGGAATTTTGCATACACGTTAGGTTGCGATGACAATGCATGGTTATCTTTGTCATTCTTAATCTAATATGGCAAAATACCCACCCAGGACGGCGGACTAGTTATTGTTAATGCACATGCACATGCAACCGTATGGGTATTAAGTATTAAATAAAAAGCTTGCTAAGAATAAGTAAAAATATTACCAAATGCTACTTTAAATCCAACATGCCGGACTTTTAAAAATGGTGGACTAGGTATTTTTAATTTACTTTTACGGGTATTAAATAAAAGGGCTTGCCAAAAATAACTTTAAAAATAGAGTGACATTACTCTAAATTTAACATGGTGGACTTAGTTTTTATTTCCGCGTATAATATACTATTTTTTTGTAATAGGAACAATGACCACCTATTGTGGAAAAAAACATATTATTAAAATACATTAAAGTCAGAAAATTAGCAATGTAACATTTAAAGTTTTAAACTGGTCGGCTATTGCATTTGAAATGACAATTAGTCCTTGCGTTACTATGGAAACCTCAAAAGAAATTATTAAATATCTGTAAATGTAATTTTGTGATTTGACGAATTTAAATTAAAAATTTAAAACTAAAAGAAATTGTTTATTAGTAATTTTAAATAATATAAAGTTTAAAACTGTCCAAGTAAATTTTTAAAATAAAAGAAATGTAGGTCTGTATTTTAAAATATTCTTAAATTAAATATTTTCCTTTAACTACGTGTATGTATATATCCGGGAAAAAAGTACTTATTTTTTCCCATGGGAAGAAGTAATTTTATGAAAAGTCACATTTTGGTAACAGGCAACAAAGATAAAATGTTTTTTTTCCGTCACAGAAACAAATATTTATTATTTAAAGTAATAAATTATCTATAAAACCATTTAAAAGCCATATTTTCACCTATTCTCAAAACATTTTTAAAACAATAGCAAGATAATGGATTTTGTTAGGCCCAGAATTACAAATGATTTAAGGTTTTTTCTTTTGTATAGGTAATAACGACAAATGCCGCTAAAACGTAGAGCTTACTAAGTTGAAAACTAAATGCGTGCAGCCCTTCTTTTACACAAAGCTTTTCGGGCATTGTGTCTTCATATAAAGGTAAATAGCTGTACACGAGAGTTGACAGCATTCTAGTCCCGAATAATTAATTAAACAGACTTAACAGGGATTTCTGAAGATGCGGCATAAAATCACCAAAACTAAAATTATATTTACCAAATTTGTATACCTAGAGAAGGTGTAATTATTTGATGGCTAAAAATTTAAAGTATGAATACTTAGCTTATTTCAGAAAAAAAGTCCATATAATCATATGTCCAAAACCTCTTAACTTTTGAGATACAGAATGTTAAAATTTACATAAAACTATTTTTTAAATATCCTAACTATTCTTTACCCAATAGTGTTGGTGTAAAACAAGGTTAATTACGTATAAAAGGTAAAAAGAATGTTTTAAAAAATATGACCCTATAACATAACCTTGTTTATTTTATGTCAAATTTTAGATATGGGATCTCCATTTAATTTTAAAACCTTTTTATTTACCATTTTGCCAAATTAATAAAAATAAAGGTAGTTATGTCTAGGTCCATTTGCAGACTTTTGTAGTTTTTTGTTCTATTGTAAAGTCCATCCGTGGACATACTGTATAGCAAAACAATGTTTTATATTTTCTTTTTTGTTAAACTAGATATCTGCGATTGAATGTAACAATTTTTCGACAAAAAATCGACATTCTTAATGATTTTTTGCAATAACTCAAAAATTATGCATTTCATCAAAAACTGTAGAAAGCAAAATCATAGCTAAAAAGACAAACAAAATTACTTTTTTATAATTTTTCTACGATTAATACAAACCAAGATACGGCGTGCTAAAGGTTAGCTTTATTCAAAAAATGCAAAATTTTATAGATTTAATATCAGATAACAAGAAAATAGTGTGTTTTTTTTTAAATACTATTTAAAGTACATAATTAATTAACTCTTATATTAGGAGAAGAAAAGTCTTTAACATAAAAATGAAGTAGCTATGATACAAAATAACGTCAGTACCTAATTTCTTCTTCAAAAAATCGATGAAAAACCACCCACTAACTATACCTCTATAAAACATTGACCTTTACCCTTTTGCAGTTTTTATTAAACATGTATTTTTATTACGTCCAAAAAGTTTAACTAATTTAAAATGCATCAAAAATATTTATGTTGATTACTCTGCTTCAAAGTAGGCTATCTGAAATATCCGAAAAAAAATGATTGATTTTTAACGTATCTCCTTTCTTTTTATTGATTATTTTTTTATTATTTGGGTAAATAAATAACATCAAAATAAAGTTAAAATAGCAGCTAATTTAAATGATTCATGTTATATAATAAAGGTTTTTTTATGTTATATTGCATCCTGAATTGGTAAAAGATCCAAAGGTATTCATTCCCTTTGTATAAGTTATACGACAAACACTGCCAAAACGAAAAGTTCGCAGGACTGAAAACCGAGAGTAAACAGTCTTGCTTTCATACAAAAGTTTTGGGTCTTTTATTAGCAACTAAAAGTAAATAGAAAGCAACATTCATGTTTTAAATTATTAATTATACAGGCTTGACGGGAGCTTGGAATGAGTGTCATAAATCAGTGGCTCTCAAAATAAATTCTTAAGAATTTACCAAAAACAGTTCCGAGAATTTAAGCTGAAATTATGTTTGTGTAGTAATTAACCATATTTTAGTGCTCATTTTATGTTATTTGTTTAAAATTAGGTACCTGTAAGAAATAAACAATAAAAAGTCGGAATATCGTGACGTAATAGATTGCTAACTAAGCACTGATTGGCTGGAAATTTAGAAGGCAGCTGTTTTCATCCAAGGACCGTGTGGTAATAGCTACTATCGATCGATTAAGAATATTTGTATCTTATACAAAGGTTCAAGGATAGAGACATTTATAAAACAGTTGTAGAAATATAAAAAAGATAGACTTTTTTGACTAATTTTTATTGGATGTTTTAACTTAGTCTGTGGAAAAAGGTCACTTATCTGAAATTTAAGAGGTCGGCCGAATAGAGAAAGAATAAACGTTTATTCAGACTTTTAATTTATTTTAATCTTATTTATTTAAATCTGGGTATACGCTTGACGGTAATGCTTTAAACTCCTAAAAACCTGGGACATTTGTAAATCTTCTTTAAACTGTCTGTTTAAGAAGCCAATTTAACATAAAAATAAAAAAAGGTTTTTTCTCTTTAATCCTTGTACGCTTTTTTGTAAATAAAATTATACCCCAAGAAATAGTCCCTTGGTCAGTAATAAAATGGACTTGATAAAAATACTTTTTAAACTTTTTAGGGGGATTTTTTTGACGAGTCTATATATGGAAGCGGTGCTTTAACCTAGTCTGTCAATTTCAAATGTTTCGGGTGTCAAGTGTCACTTTTTTGTCGGACAAGTTTACCAAAATGTTTTACATGCAATTTTTAAACATTGTGCAAAAAAGTGTAAGGATTATAGTCACGTAACCCCCTAGTCCAATACCCAAGAAATGGGTTTTAGCCCTATATTTTCATAAACTTTAGCCCCGTTGCATATAAAGTGTTTTATTTTAAACCATTAATTATCCTATTTAGCTATCTTATAAAATAAAAATAAAAATACATAGTTTCCGTATTACTATTTATGGGTGAGGCCTAAAGAGGCCTTTAACATGTGCTTAAGCTATAAAATTTTCTTAAATGTGTTTGGTTTTGTAAGTTACAGCCACATCTTAAAAACATATAATTTAAACGGTGTACAAATTTTAAAATTGGCTAATATTATATAAAATTAAAAGACAAACAATAATATGATGTATGTTTTTTTATATTTTAGGGACCACCAGGAGAATCTATTCGAGGCCCGCCAGGACCACCAGGCCCTGCCGGTCTTCCAGGACCCTCTGCTCCCGAGGTTAGTACTATAGTTTTTAATTTAATTAAACAAAACTAATCGTTTACTTATTATGTTATACAGTGATGTCATATAAAAGACATTTTTATTTTAAATTTTACATTTTTTTATATATAAAAAGCTGTGCATTGTTCCAAAACCTAAACGACAACCGTCAGATATCAAATAAAGAGGTTATCTACGAGATTTAGCAAAAATATTACTTTTGCTTAAAAGAAGGGTAATCTAATTTTTGTTTATACAGTACGGTCCCTAATTCCGTCCATCTTCTAAAATCTAAACCATTCGGTAATATTCTAATAAAATTTGAAATAATACTAGGTATATAACTAAGGTAATTTTTTGAAAGATAAATGACAGCTTTATATGTTAACGTGACAGCTGAACTTTTCGAAAAATAATAAATGGAAAGAGGGGTCTTGCAGCTAATAAATTTTAAGCTTTTTGACAAGTAACTTCATTACAGTAGAATATTAAATCAATACCTATACCTCCTACAAAAAGTGGTACTTTAAAAATTATATATACCTAATTCGACCAATTTTATTATTTCCCAAAAAAATAAAAATAAGTTAGACACAGATAAATGTTGCATTTTCTTAAAGCTTTCTTAAAGATCTTTTTAAATGTACTTCAATTTATAATACAGGGTGCGTTTTTCAAAACTTATATTGGCTATATTTTCTAAACCAGATTAAATCTCAAAAAATGAAAAACACGGTTTTTTCAATACCCGGAGAAATATAAATGACGTATTTTTCAAAACATCTCTATTAACCCCTTAAGTTGCACCTGTAAGTCACTTAAAGGTCTTAAATGGCAAAACTCCTTATGTGGCACCTCTATGGAAAGCTTATAAAAAAATTTTTTGTTGGACATAAAAAAGTTGAGGTAAAATCAAATTCAACCCCTAAATCTTTTAAAAAAATATATTTATTTATTATTCCCTTAAAATACCAGAAAATGTTCAATTACATTATTATAAAATTAAATTAAAATTAAAATAATACTCCCTGTAGAGCTTACCCTCCATCGTAAAAGTTCTGGTTAGTTTTGTTGCACAAGCGCTTAATAATAAAAGCCCGTTGCTATTATTTATTTTTTTCGACAAAATTCAAGCAGAAAACTAATCTTAACTAACTTAAACTTTGTATGGAGGCGGGTAAGCTCTACAGGTAGTATTATTTTAATTAATTATTAGGTTTTAATGAATTTTATATTATTGAAATTGAACATTTTCTGTTATTTATACATAATTAAGTTGGACTTTTCCAAAATTTACAGGTAGTATTTAATTTAACCTCGATTTTTTTGTAATTAACGAAAAGAAATTTTCATAAGCTTTTCAGAGAGGTGCCGCTTATGGGGTATTGTCATTTAAGATTTTTAAGTAACTAGGAGTGCAACTTAAAGGGTTCATAGATGTGTTTAGAAAAATCGTAATTTTTATTCCCCTGGGTTTACTAGAAACGCTTTTTTTTAGTTTTTGATATTTGTTATGTTTCTTTTATATATTAACTAAAAATGTTGGTGCTCTCTTACCAAAAAAAAAGATATAAACGCTTTAACGCGCCAGAAATCTGTTCTATTTAGCCGATTTAAAGATTAAATGTATTAAATATCGTTAAAAGAGGACTCGTCTACTCCGAGCGCTGTGTTTTACGCTGAATTTTCGAACATATGTACAGGGTGTCGCCTTTTCGTTAACTTTGCAGGATATAGCGAAAACTAGATGAAGATAGAACAAATCTGATTGAGCAATGTTGATTTCGATTTTGTCCATTTGGGGGTAAAAAAAAGATATGTAAATAGAAAAGTTTTAGGGATTTTTACACAGAATTCAGTGGCGTACCTATATATATATATATATATATATATATATATATATATATATATATATATATATATATATATATATATATATATATATATATATATATATATATATATATATATATATATATATATATGTATATATATATATATATATATATATATATATATATATATATATATATATATATATACATATATATATATACATATATATATATATATATAACCAATATTTTTATATGAACAATTTTTTTCTACAATGCCGCAAAGTTAGCTAAATTTCTAATTGTCTATTATAAAACCTATTATTTATAACCATTTTTTTTTACATAAAATCGAATTTTTTAAAAACCGTATTAGTGTATGTCTTTGAACCTAAAAGCTACCGAAATATCATCGTTTTATGGTTCAGGAAATTGCAACGATTTTATACAAAAATTGTGATGAAAAAAAATGAAAAATCATCTTTGTTATGCATAACATTTTAATGCATAAGAGATTTATGGATGTCATAAATGTAACTAATGAACTATTTCTACAAAAAAGTATAAATAACTTAAAAATATCTGAAAAACTTTTTAAACAAAATTTACTTAGTAACTCTTATCTTTAAACCGACGTTATGTTGACAGATACATTTAAATCAAATAGTCGATTTTTAGTTGCCAGCTTAAAAATTTGACTCATTGCGATTTTACCAAACATACCCATAGGTTGGGTCTAAATAATATTTTTTGCTAAACCTCACATATCACCTACACAATTTAATATTAAATAGTTGCAATTTAGTTTTTGGACCATGCAAAACTTGTTATGATAAATGTTTTTCTTTTTTGTAAAATTAAAAATTAAAAAGTTTTTATACCGCCAACTTACGTAGACCTAGCAAGTCTATGTATTTTTTAACCTACCTAATAATAGCCAACTAATTAAGTCTTGGTTATAAAAGTATTTCATATGGAATAATAACCATGCCGCGATCTAAATAAACTCTTTTTTACTTCTTACAAACACCAAATTTTATTCTGCTTTAAGGTAATTTATTTATATTAACATTTCTGTTATAGCATATAAAAACATAATAACGACCTTCATGTTGGTAAGATGACATTTTGAGAGCAATTAATATTTAAAAAGGTAAAATTAGAATTACAGTGTCAAGTAGATAAAACCGGTTAATAATAAAAAGAACAAACCGTGGGGTTTCTAAAATGTGTTTCAAATTTAAAAATTTTATAATTTTAAAAAATAAATCTTTAACAGATAATTCTGGCAGAGACCTGCCCAAATCTCGTTTCTTTAAACTTTTTTTCTCGCGGAAGAAAAATTACGTAATATTTGAACAAAACCCCCTTTTTCCCACAGTTAGATAAAGTAAGGTTTAACTTGACCCTCCCGCTTTCCTAAATGCTTTACGTATTGCCCTAAATTAATCGAACTTTTATTTAAAAAAACTAAGTCATTTAAAAATTACTTTTTTAATTTTTGGTATCATAGTTTGTAATTCTTAATTTTAATCCAATTTAAATTTTACAATTCATTATTATTATATTATTGTGTATTGTAAAAACAAATTCCGATAATTTTTAGATCATTTTAGGAAACTTTTTATATACAACTATTTTTCAAAACAAATATTTAAAAAACGGCAGCGAATCGCGTTTTAGCTAATTTAACGTGCATCCTCTTAAAGCCTAATTTTATTAACCAGTAAGAGACAACCAACAAATGTTATACAATTATTGTTACCACACCACAAAGTAAGTTAGCTTTAAAGTTTAACTGCCTATATTTAAATGAATTTCTGAAGTAAGAACTAAATCAATTCAAGAATGTCAAGGAAGTTAAATCGTTTTTAGGCATGTTCTAAACAAATTACGACATAATGACATATAACAAGTAAGAGCTTAAATCAAAATATAGGTAGGTGCTGCTAATAAGACCTAGCTAAAGAAGATTTAAAAATAAAAATAAAAATTGTTAATTTAATAAAACAAACTTTATCGTTAATTAAATATATACAGGGTGTCCAAGAATATGTGGGAAATCTCTCGAATTCATATAGAACCTTTGAAGATAATATAACAAGTTTCTATAATTTTTTTCTAAAGCCCCTCTTTACAGAGATATGTGCCCTTAAAGGACGCTGCTGAAAATCGTTTTTTTCTTAAATAACTTTTTTAGTACTGGGTATAATGAAATAATTTTTTAATATGATAAATACAAGTAAGGACTCTTTAAAATGGCACCTTTGTAAAACATTTGCCTTTATTAGTTCGCCAGGGGCGGACTAACCCACACAAAAGTGGTAATTATTTTTACACCCTGTATAATAAAGAAACGAAATAAGTATTTTTGCGTAGCCTAATCCTTAGCTGAGAAAAAGGTACTATCTTAGATGTCGATAAATTAAATCGTTTTCGACAAAAACAAATTTTGTTTAGTAAATCTAAAAACAATAGGGTATTTTGTTGAAAATGGTACTAAAAAATATTATAAAAAAGTTTTCTTTTAAATTTCACGAAAACAAAAATTATGTTGCAGCATTGTGATGGGTCTCATAAGCATCCCAGTTTATTCTATGATTGTTATCAAATGCGTGTTGGCAGATTTTTGATTTATGAAATTCTGTGTTTTTAATGTATGATCTGTGTTCTTTTATGAGTTTGGCTAATGGTCTACCAGTTTCACCTATATAAAACTTATTGCATCTGCAAGGTATTTTATAAATGACATTTTTTGTATTTACATTAAAAACACAGAATTTCATGTTCCAAAACCTAAACGACAACCGTCAGATATCAAATAAATAGGTTATCTACGAGATTTAGCAAAAGAATGGTAACTTAATGTTTGTTTATAAAGTACGGTCCTTAATTCCGTCCGTCTTCTAAAATCTAAACCATTCGGTAATATTCTAATAAAATTTGAAATAATACGGTATGTAACGAAGGTAATTTTTTGAAAGATAAATGACAGCTTTAAATGTTAACGTGACAGCTAGACTTTTCAAAAAATAATAAATGGAAAGAGGGTCTCGCAGCTAATAATTTTTAAGTTTTTGACAAGTACTTCATTACAGTAGAATATTAAATCAATACCTATACCTCCTACAAAAAAGTGGTACTTTAAAATTTATAAATACCTAATTCGAACAATTTTATTATTTCCCTAAAAAAATAAAAATAAGTTAGACACAGAAAATGTTACATTTTCTTAAAGCTTTCTTAAAGATTTTGATTTATGAAATTCTGTGTTTTTAATGTATGATCTGTGTTCTTTTATGAGTTTGGCTAATGGTCTACAAGTTTCACCTATATAAAACTTATTGCATCTGCAAGGTATTTTATAAATGACATTTTTGTATTTACATTAAAAACACAGAATTTCATAAATCAAAATCTGCCAACACGCATTTGATAACAATCATAGAATAAACTGGGATGCTTCGAGCATTTTAGCAAAGGAAACTTGTTCTAAAAAACGCAAAATCAAAGAAAGTGCGTATATATTATTAAATAAAGATAATTGTGTAGCATCAATTTCAGTTAATTTAAATAACACTTGGTTGCCTTTGCTTGATACTGAAGTATCTTCAGGAAGACTAAAAATTAACTTACTATTCACCTTTTTGTATAAACAATCATTACACCAGCAACCAGTTATCTATGTCACTATGACACTATAACCAAACAAACATGTTTTGACATTTAATGTCAAAGTTTTTAGAATATCCCAAAAAACAGAAAAATTGTGAATTTTAAAGCCTAAATAATAGTAAGTTTTTATTTTTATTAGTTTTATTCCATTTATCTTGACAACGGTGGCAGATCTGCCACCGAAACGTCGATTTTTAATTATCTGTTTACTTGTTTAATTTTTTTTTTTTTGGTTTTTAGTACTTTTCATTTTATTTTGGCGTGTACCCAAATAAATATTATCTATTAAATGAATCCGCCAAACTACAGAACATATCTTCAATTAAAGAGTGATATTTAGAAAACGAAGTAATTAAAATTATCATATTATGCACATTTAAATCACCTTATGACAGCCGTGAGTAATGGATAATGAGCCGAAAAGATTTAAACAGATGTTTTAAATCACAATAATAAAATGTATACATTTTTTCCAGTTGTAAAAAAATAATTTTGTCACTGTCAGAGTGACAAATGATATACTAACATGTAAATAATTACCTTTATCCAACACTTACATATAATATCTACATAATTGATCAGATTTTGAGGATATAAAGTGTACTATAAGTCACTAGTGAGCTAAAGTACCCTTTAGCTCACTAGTGAATTATAGACAATACAAAATTTTGTTGCTGGTGTTGACAATGACAAGTAACAAATAATGGATGACGTTTTCAAATTATTTTCGATATTAAAAACGATTTATACGAAAGTGTTGGATAAAATTTTGTATTAGACACGTGAGTTATTACATATAAGTCACTTAAGAAAATTACCTCTCTCGCCCTTCGGGCTCGAGAGTTAAACTTTTCTTGCGAGACTTATATGTAATATAACTCACTTATCTAATAAATAACTATTTATTGCTACTAATAGAAAGGTCCGCTATTTATTTTATTTTATTTACTTACCAACCTTAAAATTTAGGTTTAATAGGTAAATATGTTCTTTAAAAAAATAGCTAACCTACGGATAAGTAGTATTGTAGTAACGATATTTGTTACTCGGGCAGTGACAGAATTATTTATTAAAAAGTACGATAAACCAAAATATTATATACTTTCCTTACTTTTTACCCTTAATGTGCACATTAACCCGCTCTGAATATCTCACAACTTAGAAGTAATTGATGTATTATTGTGTAATATTCAATATTAATGTAAAATTCAATGAAGCGTCACAATTTGTTAAAATATACAGGGTATTTCATTTACATAAACCTTTTTAACAATAAAAATATTTTTTTGTGGGACAGCTTGTATATTTACTTGTACCGTCAATAAAATTACTGTATTTAAACAATTTATTTTTATTCTACAAAAATAAGCTGATAAAAACTTCTTACTGCTTGTATTTTCCTTGTAAAGCAAGGTTTTGCATACATTGGATACTATTCAATCTGGCGATGCGGATTTTTACACTAACCAAAGGTCTTTCTTACTAACGTATAGCGCCTACCGTAGCATTGATCCCGATTCGCAGCCGACTGTTATAATATGCAGAAAGAAAGAAAAATATTTGTCTTTTGTGTAAATTTAGGTTAGTTTTTTAACGAAAACTTTAACTAACCAAAACTAACCGAAACGTCGACTCAACATTCTCTTAGATTCTAAATCAGCGCCCCAGAAAACCTCCGAATGCCAAAAATCATCAATTCGGCAACATTCGGGATCAATGAAGGTATATAGGAGCTAAAGGTAAATGTCTTTTTCTAAAGCTTATTAAAATTACCAACCGCAGACCGGTTTCGAACTATTTGGATCTTATTAGTAAGATATAAGATATATAAGAAATTTTGTAAGAACTCGTAATGGCGTATAAACGAAGTAGCTAATTACCCATTACGCTCTCTCTTGACGATGTGAAAACTAAGCGAACGCCATCGCGAGTTCTTAAGAAGTTTCTGATTTTGATTGACTCTAAAACAGTGGTTCTTAACCGGTGGTCCGCGGACCACTAGTGGTCCCCTGAAGGCATTCCAAGTGGTCCGCGAAGCCATCCTAATAATATGTGGCGTTACTGTAATGAGCCTGAACCGACGGCGAAACGCGGTTCAGGAGGGCGGGGGTTTCGTTCCTTGTTTTAGCGGCGCGGCCGCGCAGGTTTCCGTTCGTTACCATCGTTACTTCTTGGTATACAGACGGCTCCAAAACAGACCAAGGAGTTGGAGCAGGTATATATGGGGACAAACCAAGGACGAAAATAAACTTGGGTCTCGGACAACACCCTACTGTGTTCCAGGCCGAAATTGTAGCCATAGAACAATGTGCTAGGGAAATCATCAGAAGGAGCTATGAGGATAAAACCATAGTAATCTATTCGGACAGCCAGGCAGCCATCAGGGCACTCAGTTCATGCAAAATCAGCTCCAAGCTGGTGCGGGACTGCGTAATTGCCCTGGAAGAGGTGGGTGCGTCCAACAAGCTAACCATTGCCTGGGTACCAGGACACGAAGGCCACGAAGGCAATGAAGAAGCTGATAAATTGGCAAAGGAGGGGGCTGGCAGGACAATGGTAGGTCCCGAGCCCTACTGTGGTATTCCATCATGCCAGGTAAGGTCATCCATTAGATCATGGATTATGAGGGAATCACAAGACTGGTGGATGAGAACACCAGGACAGCGTCAGGCGAAAGTGTTCATCAAGGCTTACTCGCCAGAATTTACAAAAGACCTTCTGAATTATAACCGGAAGGCAGTAAGAATAATAGTAGGTCAACTGACAGGTCATTGCAGACTGAATAAACACCTGGAAACTATGGGCCTGGCAGAAGAAAACCTATGTAGGTTCTGCCAGGAGGAGGAAGAAACCGCAGAACATGTATGGTGCTACTGCGAAGCCCTTTGTCGTCTGCGGTTTGCAAGGCTGGGTGAAGAAAAACCTAAAGTGGCAAAATATACCAAGGGGCCAGTTTCAAGCTTGTGGAGTCTGATTAAACAGACCGGCTTGGATAGCGTGCTCTAACCTATGGACGGAGGACACACAATAAACCTGAGCAGGTTGCAGTGCTAGAGGATATGCAATCCACCTCCTAATCTAATCTAATCTAATCGTTACTTCACTTGCAACGTCGACGATGTAATGAGCGGTAAGAATTTATAACGTGGCCTCACGAGTATTGTACCTACTGAGTACTTGGTTTAATTTTTTAAGTTCGAAAGCAAAAGCAAATATCCTTAGTCTACGAAGGTAGTTATAGTAAATAACTACTCCAGATATAAATACTACGTAGGTAAGTAATTACTTTATTTTCTTCACATTGTAAATCTGCTAGGTTTCTTATTAGGTACTGTGTAACCGTCATTCCCATTCATTTGTTAGGTGACAGTTGCCTGAAATGACAGTTCGAAATTGTTGCTATATAAAGATTGAAAATGAGTAGTGACAAGATCCGTTTGCCAGACTCTACAGGAGTAACTACAGGAGTAAAACCTTTTTTACAGTGTAGGTACACATACGTATATTTTAGTAAAATTGCAACAATGTATGATTAAAAAACATGACTTCTTAAAAAATGGGCTTTATTCCTGTGGTTACATGGAACATTAAATACATTTTATTTTATAGCTTTATCATTGTTATAAATTAAACTCATTTTCCTGTCACATCGTCATTGATCTGAACGTAGAACGCGAACCAATGACGTAGATCCGCCCAGGTACTGTTTAACCGTCATTTCCACAGCTGGCCATAGACCTCACAAATAAAAGCTTGTCAAAACAACACATATTTATTATCTTATACCTGTCCATATTATCACTAAAACTTCGTTTTCAGAAAAATGCTTCCAAAAAGAAAATATAACGACGACTGTATTAAGCTGGGCTTTACTTCAATAGAAATTAATGAAGAAACTAGACCGCAATGCGTTTTATGTGCAACGTTTCTTGCTAACGACGATTTAAAACCGGCAAAGTTGAAACGTTATTTGAAGACCATGCATCCGAAGTTTTGTAACAGTTCGCCAGAATTTTTTGAAGGCAAACTAACAAATCTAAAAAAATGAAACTTGGACCCAGTGGAATAAGTTATGCAATATCTGAAATAACATTATCTGCATCATTTGAAGTTTCAAAATTGATTGCCAAATCGAAAAAAGGCACAATCTTATTTTGCATTACAATGTGATGAGTCTACCAATGTTTCGCAATGCTGTCAATTACTAGTATTTATTTGATTTTTGGAGGACAATAAAATGTTTAAAGATGAGTTATCATTTTCTCAAGAACTAAAAACGACGTCGCAAGGTGCAGATGTTATGAATGCAATAAGTCAATATATGGAGAAACATGGAGTTATGTGGGAAAGGCTTGCCGGTTTTGTAATGACGGTGCTCCTGCTATGCTTGGTTCTCGCTCTGGTCAGCATTGAAAAAACCAAAATCCTACCGCAATTACGACGCACTGCGTTATTCACCGTCAAGCATTGGCTGCCAAAACACTCCAGGAATGTTTTACTATAACTCTGAAAACAGCTATAAAAGTAGTTAACTTAATTAAAAAGAGCGCACTCAATACTCGTCTAGTCAAACAGTTGTGTTCTGACATGAACTTTGAACACGAAACTCTGCTTTTCCACACTGATGTTCGTTGGCTTTCGAAAGGAAACATGCTGTCGAGGTTGTACGAACTAAGAGAGGAAGTACAAATATTCTTAACTAACAACTGTAAGGATGAGGAAATTTGAAGTTGCAAGGCATGAGCAACATATTTGCATATGAAGATAAAATCAGGGCGTTTCTTGCTAAAATTGAGCTATGGATTAATAAGACATGATGCTCCATTTGACAAATTTAAAAAGGGAATTCAATTGTTATTTTCCTGACTGCGGAGACAAAAGTATTCAGAAACTGATCCGGAATCCTTTCATTCTCAATGTTTCCGAAGTCTTTGATGAAATTCAAGAAGAAGTGATTGAAATGCAACACGACACGAACTTAAAAGATACATTCAAATCAGGAATAAATCTTGAGGAATTTTGGAGTCAAAAAACAATTTCTTTTCCAAAGCTTCGAGACATGTCTATATGTTACCTAACTTTATTTTCATCGACGTATCTATGCGAGCAGGGGTTTTCGACGCTTCTGATGATTAAAAACAAGCATCGATATCGATTGGATGCCACTGCTGACATGCGTTTAGCTTTGAGTAGCACTGAACCAAGAATTTTGAAAGTTAGTAAAGAGTATGCAGTCACAAAAATCACATTAAATTAAAATCTGTACCTTTTACATTATTGCTCAATAATAAATAAATGAGTGCTTATTATAAAATTGTGCTTGTTTTCTTTATCAAACAATCCTTAATTTAGAAAAATCAACTGGGTGGTCCCCGGCAAAACAAACATTTGGTAAAATGGTCCCTCATGACTAAAAGGTTAAGAACCACTGCTCTAAAAGAAAGTCCTTTAGCTAGTGTTAATATCCTCATCGCTAGATTGTATAATATCCGACCGATGGAAAACCTTGTTTTTCAAGCAAATTATAAATAGTAAAAGGTTTTTACTCTCTCACTTTTGTAGAATGATTTCCGACGGCTGTCAAGAATACTTTTTAAGTTTTTATTATTATCTTGTTCAGGGGCGATATTATTTTGTGTTGAAAAACAAAGGTAATGATGATAGTTTAAATATAACATTGAATTCGAAATGTTATAAAGTTATTTTGAAGCGGTGAAGAACACTGGCCATAATAATGTGACATTTATTTTAAAATATCTCTTTTAAATAACGCCAGAAAAAACTAAAACTTCTTGGCAAAATCTCGTCTTTTTTCGTCCATTCGTAAATTTTTAATTTTTTACAACAAAATATTGTTGGCATTAAAATACGCAACTCCACTTTCATCCTAATGGTCTGCCTATAGATATTTTAAAAGTGTATTTTATTTTTAGGGTGTCTGTACATGTAACGTTACATCCATTCTTAGTTCACTGGGAGTAAATTTACCGTATTCACCTGCAATTCCTGCTTTACCTGGTAAAGAGGGACTACCTGGAATACCTGGTGAACAGGGTAGACCTGGTGAAAAAGGAGCAGTGGGTCCTAGAGGCGATAAAGGGGAAAGAGGTAAATAATTAATTATGTTTAACTTCCTTATCGTTACCTTAATTCGCAAACTTCGTATCTCCATAGGAAAGAGGAAGAACTTTTTATTAAGTCTCTTATTTAAAATGTTAATATGTTTTATTAATCGTTATACTATATGCCTAAAGGTATAAGTTTACGGGTAACGTTTGTTCATTGTCAAGTTAGTGAATGGCGCAAGAAGCCCAACTTTAAACAGTTCTGGAGTAACTAGTTTGCGAATTAGGGATGACATTTTAAAAATTTGGATTCTTACTAAAGTTGGCATGCTTATTTTATTGCAAAAGAAATAAAAAGGACCATTTAAATTACCTAAAATATTACGTGTAGCGCAAAAGTAAAACATTTGTCACCAATGACAATATCATTAGTTGTTTAATTCTACTTGCCCAGGAACCTTCAAACACCGAAGCTTAAGCGGTTTTAAAGATATTTAAGCGCATCTGTACAGTTGACGTTAAGTATGGTGTCTTTATACCTTAGCAACTAGTAAAAATTGAATTTTAAATATTTGTGGACTGATTAAATTTGGTCTACACAATTTGTTGCGAAAAAAATAAATGTGGCTTTCCATTTAAAAAAATAAAAAGATACGTGTAACACAAAACTGGGAAATCTGGCGTAGGTGCCGATATCACTGTTAAATTCTTTATGCCCAATGTCTTCCAGATTCCAAGTTTTGTAAATGCAGCCCAAGCGGTTTAGGAGATATTTAAGAGCTCTAGTACTTTTACCAACCTCGCATACTTAATTAAAACAATATTTTTTTAACAAACCTCTAAAAGGTTAAAAAATTACTAAGCTTACATTGAAAAGGTGACAATTTTTTATAGATTAGTTTGTTTTTATTTAATTTTTATTCTAAAAACTAAATATTTACAACAAAAATCGCAAAACCTTAAAGTCTAAAAAATTAACTGCCTACCACTGTTTATTTTGCACGATGGGCAGTTAATTATCAAACTCCCTTTTATGTGCTTTATTTAATTAAACATTTAATTTAAAATGAATTTGATGAAACGGAAAATTAAAATAAAACTAAAAACTATAAAATAGCTTTAATTATTTAAGTGTCGTTGTTACATAAATAAAGTTCATTATTTTCTATTTTATTTAAAGTTAGTTTAAATGTTAAGGTAATTTTAGGTATTTTTTTTATTGCAAAGTAATATACTTCTTATTTTGTACCATTTTTGTTGGATCTGCAAAATACAATTATGATTTGTAGTTTTAAGGTGGTACTACCGGTGTAAGAATTAATGTTTATAGCTTTTTCTCTAGGTTTGGGAATTTTAAAATTTTAAATAACATACCCATTTTAATATTGTAATCAATTGCTTGTATTAACTTCATTCTGACCTAATATTATTTTTTTACTCTTGTCAATTTCAAATATGTGGCATCAAGCTTGAATACAGAAACGACCAAATATGGTCAATTATCTCAAAAACGATACAAACAAAATTAGTACAGGGAAGTAACTGGACCTTTTAAATCCAGGAATTGCATTTGTGATGTTTCATAATTAAATTTTCCCATTTCCTTTCCTTGATTTTTTTTAAAGTCTTAAAAACGTGACAAAAATGCTATTTATGAATTAAGAAGGTCCAATTTTACCCTGGACTAATTTTGACGAATATTGGTTTGATCGCTTTTAAATAATTGGCCATATCCAGCCGTTTTTTTATTAATTTCGAAAAAGCATGATGTCACATCTCCGAAACTGACAGTAGTAAAAAAACGATAATATCAGGTCACAAAAAAGTTAGTACAAGCAATTGATTACACTAATAAAAAATAGGATATTATTCCATTTAAAATTTTTAAATTCTTTAACCTACAAAGAAAACTTGGCAACCATGCAAATACAATTTTCTAATTCTTTATATTCAGATACCTCTTGGCACAAAATTTGTTTTTTCTTATATATGACCGTTCCGGTTTTTCTACTAAACCTGTATAGTCACGCCTAACTAAACTGTGATATTAGCACTGCCGCCAGATTTTAATAAAAATATGGCGTTGCAATATCTCGGCAACTGGTAAAAAATAAATTTTAAAAATTGGGAATCTTACTAAAGTTGGGTAAAGAGGGTGTTCATTTTATTGCAATCAAAATGTGTGGGGAATTTTATTTAAAAGATTAAAAATATTACGTGTAACGCAAGACTGGCCACATTACTGTTTAATTCTACTTATCTTCAAACCTTTATAGAACTAATTTTTTTTAAACGCAGCTTAAGCATCCTTAAAGATATTAAGGCGCTTTAGTACTTTTAACTAAAACTGTGATGTTGTTATATATAAGCAACTAATTAAAATTAAAATTAAAAATTTGTAAACTTACTAAATTGGGATTTCCCAATATGTTGCAAGAAAAATAAATGGGATATTTTATTTAAATGAAAAAAAAATCATGATACACAGAACTGGAAAATCTGGCAAGGTTGCCCACATCAATTAAATTCTTTACGCCCTTTACACCTTTTAGATGCCAAATTTTGTAAATGCAGCGCGATTGGTTTAAAAGATATTTAGCAGTACTATTTACTTACCCAATATTTAAATACAATTTTTATATTATTGTTTTTCATTAGGTGAGAGAGGACCTCCTGGTCTTGCTGGAGCACCAGGTGCTAAAGGTGAACAAGGCAAAGATGGGGCTCCCTGGACCCCGGGACCTCCTGGACCTGCTGGACCTCCAGGTCCTATTGAATTCGAAAATGCTGATGTAAGTAGAAAGTCTTTTACACATTTATAAGTTTATGGAATTCTTGTAAAATGTTGTATGTAAATTTAAAATACTTGGGCACAACAAACTAATAAATATAAACAAATTAAAAATGTGACATACAAATTATGCATGTGACAGATTTAAATTTATACAGGGTGTTTAAAAATGGGTCAGAACTAGGAAGTAATTTTTATTATTGCAGATATCAGATTAATTAAATCAAAGAACCGGTACTTTGTCTTTTTGTTGATTAACGTTCTGCCCATGAAAAATAATTGAACATTGGGTTTTCGATTTATTTAAAAAAAGTTTCTTTTATAAATGAAACAACATGTATATTTTTAATATTATTTTAAAGATCCATGATGGAGCTTTTAAAAAGTACACATGTAATATATTTAATTTTAAGTAGCTTTGGAAATAAAGCCTTTTAAAGATCTTTTAAATGATGATAAAATATACATCTCTTTTTTCATTTGCTTAAGACATCCACAGTATAGTTGGGACCAGACATAATTCATTTTGAAAGCAATGACGCAGGATAGCAAAAAATCCTAATTGTAAGCAAACGTTTCTAAACAATGACTTATTGCAGAAAAATATTAAACCCGACAAGTCTTTGGTTTCTTAAGCCACGGGTCTGTTTTTTTATGATAGAATAGATACGAATTAAAAAGAATTTTTAAGGATTTTTAAATACGCGATACGTGTTTTAGCAAGGTTTTTTATCCTTAAAATATGTAATCGTAGTCTATCAAAGGCTATGTGCTTTCAAAAAGGTTAGTTTATTTTATTATTTTTTGTATTCTTTGCGTCATTACTTTCAGAATGAATTATGTCTGGTTCCAATATACCTCAGTATTTAAGCCTTCAGCTTTCTTTGTAGATTGTTCAAAGATTTAAAAAAATGTGTTTTATTTAAAAGTATTTTTTTTTACAATAATTTAGAAACGTGATGTTCAATTGGTTTTTGTTGGCGGGACCCTAATTGAGAACGAAAAAAACCACCAGTTATCTAATTTAATCATAGATAAGGATTTATTATACGGTCTCGTAAAGTTTGAGTTTAGGAAGATGGGTATTTAAAAGCCATGACCGAATACAATAGTGGCGCACCGTCCTTCGTCGTGCTCCCCGTACTTTAAACGCATTTTAAAATGGAAACTCAAGCAATGCGTTGATAAATTAGGCCTGAAATGCCGATAGCCCGTACGGGGCACTATGTACGATTAGTAGAAAGTCGTCCAGAAATCAAATAACTTTTGAACCGTAGATTTTTTTTCCAGTATTATTTAAAAGGTAAAGTCATGTAGAATCCAGAAAAAGTACGAGAAAATCTTAATCCTGACTCTTAAACCTAAAATAATGCATTGAAAAAAAAAATGTGATAATAGACTATTATTCATCCTACTTTTGTGCCTTATAATCTACATTGATGTTATTTTGCATAATTTTTTTTGGATATGGAGTTGTTTTATTATAGGGTTAAAAATACACATAAAATTAAAATGTTATTTGACATATATACAGTAAGTCCATGGTCCAAAACTGATAAATGCATAATTTATTCCAATTAGTATTATACAGGGAAAATTATAACTAAAAATATAAAAAATGGTCAGGGACTAACTAAATTTGTTTTTAAAAATGGAACAAAATTGTATTAGTAAATAATGTAGAGAATTAAATTTTATGTTAAAATTAATTAAGCATGATAAGATTAAAAAAAAGTTATTATCAATTTTTACATTTCGCATTAGAACTTAAATAATGAGTCAAAGGGAGCAAAATTTAAAACTAAATTTAACAATTTTAAATTATATTTTAAAATTCCATGCCTTAGGCCAAGTATTTTAAAAAGTGTTGGTGCATATTGTAGGTAAAAAATTTACAAAAATATATTTGTTTTACTTTATTTCTTCAACTTTAAATTTGGACATAAAATTTATTTTCTAATACGTTTTAAAATAAAAGGTTGTTTACTTTTGGTTATTTTTCATGTTTTTTAGTTATTACTTGCCCTGTATATTAACAATCGGAGTAATTTTTTTATTACACACTGTATACATTTCAGTATTACATTCGAATTTTATGTGAATTTATTTAACCCTATAATCTAACAACCCCATGCCCAAATAAATTTTTTAAAAAATCAATATAAATTTCAGGTTTTAGAGTAAAGATTGAGTTTTTCTTGAATTTTTATGTATTCTACATGTCTTCACCTTTCAAATGATACCGAAAAAATTTTCTGCGACCTTTTGTTCAAAAGTTATTTGATTTCTGGACGATTTTCTACTGAATCGTACATAGTGCGCCGCCCGCTCGTGAACATTCGGTGACGACGAAAACTGAAGAAAACCCAAGGGCACAAACCGTTTTTTTGCCCATGAAACATGGTGTGTGATAACTATTGGCAATTTATCTAGATCAGTAAATTTAATTAGCATCGTATCTGTAATAATCATAGATTACCTACTTTTAGATCTGCAGTAGCTAGAAGCATTTTTGGGCTCTTTTCGTGCAGTATTCAAAAACTATTGTCAAATACATTAGCGGCTCACTGTACTTCAACCGCATTTCGAATGGGAAAAACTTGTGTTTCGCGCAGGTGATGACTACTGGCAATCCATCTAGATCAGTAGTAACAAAGAAGAAGCTATATAGCGCCGACTTAAGTTTTATTTACACAAATTTATTTAATTAAATTATTTAAATCAAGTATTTAAACATATAAGAATAAAATTAGATTCATAAAATAGGGTACACAAAAAAGGGAATGACAAATCTTACTCGAGAAACGAACTTTTTAAAGTTTTGGTATCATCTCACTACCATTTTTTATTATAATTTGTTATTTATATTTTTAATCCTATGTCGTTTTTAACAGCCATGTTACATGCATCTATTTACTATGTATGGTTTAGTTATTTACAAATATACTTTTATAAATTTACCAAGTAGTTTTCGCATAAAACTAAAATATAAAAAACAAGTTGTTATATAACAAAACATTTAAATTCTTAAAATTATAAACTTATTCTGAAAAGTTTTTACTTTTTATAATAAACCCATTTGGGAGAAATATTTAAGCTATAGTAAAAAGTAATTGGTTTAATTCATATTTTAAAAGGATTCCGGAACTTTATTATAAAACTGCATTTAACTGTCGGTTTGCATACTTAATAAATTTATTACGTATCTTTTATTGCTGCCATTAGCCAAGCTTGGAAAACCAGAGGAACTTATAAGGTAATTATTTCAACCAAAATAATAAAATATGCCAACATTTACCAGATTGGAGAATTCAAAATGTAGGTTATATGTTTTGTAAAACTGTAAATTATTAATTTATGGCCTTTATAGGGGCTTTTTGGTTGGTTTTAAGATATGATATACCGGGATATGCACTCCCTTTGTTTATGGTTAAAAGAGACCATTAAAAATTTTATATGCCGGCTGTCAACAAATCTATTAGACAAGCGATAACTACTAGAGTGGTAGACATATCACAATAGAATGGTACAAAGGTAAATACTATGATAAGATGAGAGCAGTAGCATTTTTTATTTTAGTTACTTTCTGTTTAACCAAAAATACCCCAAATTTTGAATTTCTAAATGAGATACCTATCCTGTATATTTTAACATTTATGGATTTCTTAGACCATTCTAAATATGATTGTAACATTTTAAAAGTTTTTAGGCCTACTTGGTTTCTTAAAAGCCATTTTATTACTGCATTTAGAAGGCCACTTTAAAATATAAAACTTGATTCATTTCCGGTTAAACCAAAACTCTTCCCTTTTCATACCATTTACCTACACCAAGTCTCATTTTAATATTTCTCATACCAGAGTAATGGCTTGTTTAATAGACTTATTTATAGTAAAAGCATAAATTAACACTTTTCTTATTAGTACTACAACCTATAAATTACTTCCAGCCTAGCCTTAAGTAATATAAACTTTTTATATAATTTTTTCTATAATTGTATTTTATAAAAACTCTTATTTCAATGAGTGTTTCTTTTCAAATTTGGAATTTTTTATTACATTCAAAACGCTGATATGCCTGAATTTAATATGCGATTTTATGGAAGAAGGTTCAAGATATCGATGAAAATAAAGTATACCTTTTTTGTATAAAAATTATGAAAGAATAAAATTGTTTAGGCAAAATGTCAAATTTCTTATCTTTGTCAAAAATAAAGACATAAAATGAAAAAAGGCGTCTTTACCCATATAATCCGAAATTACTGAACAGCCGTTTTCCTATGGACATAAGCATTAGTATACAGTGTGTCCAAGATAAGGATCCTAAGCATGGGAATCTCAGTACCTATTAGAGATACAGCTTAGGTTAAATTAGGAAAAGTTGTGTGTTTTAAAGCTTATTAACATGCCGTTTAAAAACTTGAAAAATTTTCATAGCCTGCTGAGATATTTGGTAAAAACAAAAATTTGACTATATCGATTTTATTTTTTCTGACTTTATTTGAAGAGATATAAAAAAACTAATAATACTTTTTTATTTGCACTTTTTAGCTACTACATGATAGTATTTTTAGATTTTTATACCCGACGTTTCGTTTTCAAAAAACCATCACCAACTTTATTTTTTTATATGGCTCGAATAAAAGTACACCCTGTATATGATCCCATTTTTTATTACAAATTCAACGATGTATCACATGTCATATTTTTTTTGATCTTTGGTTGTCCAAACCACGAAGGCTAAAAGCCTAAATACTAACGTACCGTGGGTGTCTTAAGCGATGTAAGAGGGAGTTTGTTGACACGGGACTTAAACTTGCAGACTTGGGGGAAGGGAAAGACCTCCGCGGGCAGCAGGTTCCACAACCTAGAAACTCCAGGAATAAAAGAACGAACAAAGTGGGAAGTTCGGGGCTTGTCCAGTTGGACCGTATAGGGATGCATACGCGCGGAACCACGGGTTTCTCTGTTGGGAACCGTAAGTGGAGGAACCATACTGGACAATTCTTCAGAGCAGAAGCCATGGAAGCACCTATAAAAAGCGATAAATCCCCCACAGCCCGACGATGTGCAAGAGAGAGCCTTTCTGTAAGTGAAGGATCATTAATGAGACGAATAGCTCTTCTTTGAATAGAATCAAGAATGCTTAGGGTTGTGGGGACGCCATGCCCCAGATATGAGAACAATACTCCAAGGGAGGTCGGATTTGGGACACATATAAAGTGTATAAGTTAGAAGGGGAATTTTTAGTTAAAAAAAATGCATATTTTCTATTTTTTAGAGTTATTTTTTAAGTAGGCCTTGCAAACAAATGCTTGGACGTTAATACCTGTTACCGTATCTGCAACATAATTTAATATCATTATAAAATAGTATTTGTCGTTATTACCCTGTTTATCAAGTTGTTGTTTTTAGAGCATTTTTTTTTATTGTTACTGTTGTCTTTATACGCAATACGCAGTGCAGGCTCAACAAAATCCGCGTGTTAAGAAAACATCGAAACATCAAGAACGTTTTGGGTTTAATATGTTGTGTAGAATTTTAGGAACTAAAATACTAGGTCCATGTATTAACCATAATTCATTAACTGCAGAAATGATACCTTCATTTATTTTTGCAGCACAAAATGTAGCATGTTAGCATGTCAAACTTATCTTCATGGCTATAATGGCCATCCTGCATATTTGACCGTAATAATACAATAAGATATTAGCTATTCAGCAATAAACAATAATAGAGACAACAGTAACAATAAGAACAAGTGCTCTAAAAACAACTCGACAAGCAGGGTAATAAGGACCAATACTATTTTATAATGATATTAAATTATGTTAAAGATACGGTAACAGGTAAATAATTTTAAAAAAATAGAAAAAATGTAATTTTTCTTTTAACTAAAAATTAAAATATGACATGTGATACATCGTCAAATTTGTAATAAAAAATGGAATCAGATAAAGGGGGTACTTTTTTTCGAGCCATATAGAAAAATAAAGTTGATGATGGTTTCTTGAAAACGAAACGTCGGATATAAAATCTAAAAATACCATCATGTAGTAGCTAAAAAGTGTCAATGAAAAAGTATTATTTGTTATTTTAGATCTCTTCAAATAGAGTCAGAAAAAATAAAATCGATATAGTCAAATTTTTGTTTTTGCCAAATATCTCAGCAAGCCATGAAAATTTTTCAAGTTTTTAAACGGCATGTAAATAAGCTTTAAAAAACACTTTTTTCGAATTTAACCTAAGCTGTATCTCCAATTGGTACTGAGATTTCCATGCTCCTTATCTTGGACACACTGTATATAACGTTATTTCTTTGCCCACATACCATTGATACTATTACAACAATTTAGTAATAATTGAAATAGGTTATTTTTTTATTCAAATTGTAAAGGTCAATATCTTTCTATCGAAGCGCTGATATATTTTTTTTTATATGATCTACTAACATTATTATGCCTTTATCTATCACCCCTATTATTTATTACCATACCTTTTCGGACACCCTGAAAATAATAATATCCCTGCAGAAGATTTTTATTATAGTTCTCAAGGGATTTAAATTTTGTCCAATATAATTTAAAATCTATTATTTTGTACATGAAAAAATAACTTTTATCCTGCACTGTTCGATACAGATTTATGAAAGGCAATGCATTATAAATGTATGCTAGAATTAACAGTTTTTATTAAAATATTGCCATTCGTATATAATAAATATAGTAAAGCTGTTTCAAAAATTAAAAATTATAAACGTTTTAGTAACAAATTATTTTTTTTAATTAAAAAAAATTAAAAACCTAAATATTCCAAAAATATCCAACTTATTTTTAAGGAAAAATGACATACTGTGACACAAAGTTAAGAGGGGAATTTAAAGGCAGCCTCAGGCGGTTAATATTATTGTGAAAATATTGATATGGATCAATATTATTAAACTTATACGTATATTGAAACAATGTCATGTCGGTGTATTATTATAGTGCGTCAATAGTATTACTTCGATATTACTGACTGTGTAAGGGATGCTTAAGGAAACAACTACGCATTAAGGTCTGACCACACATAATCGCACCAAATCCGCACCGAATTCGGATTTACAATGATAGAGGAATAAAGGGGCACATTAATTCGGAAAAATTCAAAAGCACTTTTCATGTCCTTAAAAATATAAAAAGCATTTTTGTTTTAAGCTAAATCTATTGTTTTATGAATGTATCTCCTTGTTTAAATAAAACAGATTGTTCTACTTATCATTGTTCATCAGTTATCAAAACTTTGAGTGTAGTACATATGTATAAGTTAAAGTGTGTTACCCTATTTGTCTTGATTGGGTGTAATTTAAAGCAAAGTATAGCAGACCTATTTTAGTGTAATTTTATTAAATAAAAACACTTTTTGCTCTGCATTCTCCTACATTTTACCAGCGTGACGCACGGCTGCGGGCGGTTATGTGTCGCCAGACCTTTAAGGGATTGTTTTTGATGTATAAAGAGTAACTTTGTAATTAAAAAAATAGTTAATTAAAAAAACATATTTTAAAAGATAAAACTTGTAAAAGAATCCATTATTGTTTGTAAATTTTTAGGTCTTAAGGCCTATGTATATAATATATATAATATATATAATATACATATTATATATATAATATATATAATATATATAATATATATAATATATATAATATATATATTATATATATAATATATATATCGTTGCTTTAGTAAGAAAAGCGGTTACCTTCACTTTTATACAATAAAAATTATCTTTACCCCATCTGTTAAAGACTAGGTTAAGCTAAATATAATCAAATTTTTGTAGGTGCCCTATTCGTCTAACATTTAAAAAGACGCGAAGGCAATATGGCTAATTGATATAACTTTCTGGTAGAATGCCTACCTCCGATAAACCTATTAAAAAACAATATAGTAGTAAATTTTACAATTAAATAGTACAGTAGTTCTAAAATTACCTATATATCACATATCACATTTTAGTAAAAATATGTTAATTAATAGCATTTAGTTTTCACCTTCTCCTGTAAACTTACCTAAAACGAATTTAATTAAGCTGTTTTCTTACTGAAGTGACGATATTATGTTCTGTAGGAACAGGGAAATACTTTGCAAAGAGTAGGTTTTTGATTCTAGACATATGTATTAGAGTTGAAGAATTTAACAATTTACGATCATAAATTATTTAGTTTAATTTGTGGTTGTTTTTGTTTAGTATAAATAAAGGCATTATTGAACACACATAATGATTTGTTTATATATTCTTTGCAATATACATACCATGTAAACTACATATTTGCAATTAAATTGTTTGATTTTACTTATGTCAATGAATCAGATATTTATGTAATTTAATAAATTGCTCGTTATATCTTTTTTGAATTATAAAGTAATGGTCGTTAAAATTTATTTAAGGTAGTACTACCGGTGTAAGAATTAATGTTCAGGAAATTATGAGTAAGGCAGTAATTAATAAATAATTGAGAAATGCTATGTGACTGACATGTGGCAACGATGCCAAAAGGTTATTATGCGCCCGAACAAGTTTATCAAATACGGTATATGTGACAAAAAAATTGATGCCAGTCCAATACGTTTTTTGGTTACAAGATCCATTGAGTGATAATAAATATCCGCATTAATTACGACAATAATCCGATGTATGAGTATGTATCAATATTTACGTTAGTTGACAGATTAGTTGACAATTTTTTTTATGTTTATCTTTAAATTAATGTGGTACTTTACCTTGTTTTACAAATTTGTTATATTTTTTTGTGTCTGTTTTGCCTTTTCAATAAAATATATTTTTGGATATATGATAAATGTGGTGTTGGTTTAGGGATTTTATTATATTATAAATAAACATAACAATTTAAAACCTATAACTTGTTTCAAAATGCTTGTGCAGTGGATTTTTACGTATGATTTTTATTGTTTTTACGCAGCGTTGCCAAATATAAATACCACGGTAGTCAAATTACCTTAAGCATTTATTTGACTCTTGTGGTATCAGTAGAACTATCTTAAGCGTTAAAGTAGTAATTACAAAGTATATACAACGGCTACCATACCAAGCGTCTGCGGCTAGTTGAAACCGCAGAATATGAGAGCGCGGCCTTTAAGCTTAATGGTAGCATTGGCAAGAATTTTTATTTCTAAATCACGCGACTGCAATATACGTGAGGAAAAAAATTCCTCCGCTGCTGCACGAAACGAACGCATATTATCCGTGGAGCGTTTCCAATGTATATAAACTGGTTTCAAGACGCTGTTTAAAACAAATCATTTATCCATTACCGGCAACCATTACAGAGATTTGATACTTTTCTCTCGACGCTTAAGCTTGTTATCGTGGCCGAGGCCTAACGCTCCAACAGTATCTCATCTCCTTTCTAATAGAGCAAGTAGATAAAGCCAGACACTGACCGTTCGTTTTCCACGAACAACAGGGGTATATTGGTCCGGTCAAATATAGGTAAATTGTAATATCGGCTAAAATAATTTTTTGTTTTTTAATATATTCTTTAAATGTATTTAAAAGCACACAGAACAATATTATAAATTAAGTTAATTTGTAATGATTTTATAAACTTACATTTTAATTAAATAATATTTTCATTTCAAAACATAATACATACATATATCGAGACTAATCTGCACTGATGCCTAAGCAAATGAGATATCGATGGTTTTAACTATGGCAACATTATTAATAATTAGTGTGTTGTGTTTAACCGCAAGTGTTTCATACGTGTTTCCTTTTCCCAGATGATTGTTATGCAATCACACTATCGCTCCAAATCCGAAATGTTTACTTACCAAATTGTACCGTTTCACATGATTAGTAACTTGTTTTGTGCAGTTATTAAAATATGCATTGCTTAGATGGTGCCAAGTTATGCAGCAATATTATTTTACGCGTGGCTTACCCCTATAACTTTTATTTGGTACTTAAGTATATCACATATGTAAATATGGATTGTTAAACGAATTCAGTCTTTTTCTATTACTTTCGGTTTAGCCGAAAACGATCACAAATTTCTTATTTTAAACGACACATCCGATATATTTTTACTTATTTGAATATAAAATGACGTTTTGAATATAATGATAATATAATTTATTTGCATTTATGACGCTCCAGATTAAAAATGAATAAATTAAAATATTTAGAGGTTAGATGTCAAAATGTAGCACCATAAGTGTCATTGCACTTGGCATGTCATTAGTATTCAAATTAGTAAAAATTAACCGGAGTGTATTATTTAAAATTAAAAAGTTTAGGTCGTTTCCGGCAAAATCGGAAGTTATGGAAAATTTCTGAATTTATGAAACAATGCATATTTATAAGCTAAACATAGGTAACACATTTTGTTTTAGTATATTAAACAATCAAAAATTTGGGGGTGGGCTATCCGCTAGGGACCCCAGTATTTAGGGTGAATTTTCTTAGAAACTACTAAACAGATTTTGAAAAAGTAAAGTCTGTTAAAGAGAAAATTTTAAACCATTTAAGATAAGGTATCACTTGACCCCTCTTCCTATTTAAACTTGTTGACGTTTGCATTGGTGAGGGAAGGGGATAACCCTAAACAAGTAAAGTGTACAAATAACGGTACTATTTAAGGTGGCTCTTTTTAATTGGAATGCACTGTATGTATTTAAATTCAAAACTGCAAGACCAGGTTAATTACCTTAGAGCCATTGAGACTTTCGGGGTCGTGAAGGTCTAAAGAAGCAACAAAATGGCCAGGGGGTCTAGCAATGATGGCGCAAACACTTGCGTTCCCAGACAATGAAGGTAATTTCACCCAGAATACACGGTGGCTATACTACCCGATAGTTAGCGAAACAGTAACAGAGTCTGAAAAGGACGATGAAGCATTGTTTAAATCATTAACCAAGATCAAAGCGCACATGAAAAAAGAAAACAGACAAAGGCTGGTTATTCCTGAAATGGAAGACGTCACCGGTTTAGTAATTACAAGAATGCTGGTCTACCTGTTTGCTGATACGCCCGTCCAGATTACTGTGCTGCGTCCTCAAAAAGAAAAACACCTCCATACCCAAAACCGTTTAAGAACTCGAATGAAAAGCACGAATACTCTTGATGGTGGCATGAAAACAAGCATCAAAAGAGGCCGTCCCAAACAAGATGCTTTACGAATACAAATGGAGGGTAAGTCCTACGCAGAACTACTCAAAACTGTAAGATCAACCTTAAATCCTAGCGAAATTGGAGTGGAAATTGAAAACACTAAGAAAAGCAGAAAAGGAGATCTTATTCTTACTATTAAGAATGGAGCAGATAAGGCGGCAGTACTGAAAAACGAACTGACTAATAAGATACCAGAAGCGACCACGTCACTCATAATCAATAGAAAAGTCCTCCACCTCAGAGGTATGGATGAGGTAACAACTAACGAGGAAATTGAAGATGCTATCTCAAGAGCGGCTGGAATTAAAAAGGAAGACTTTAAAGTAAGAGCACTCCGCCCAGCATACGGAAGTAGGCAAAATGCTACAATTATTATGGAGGAATCGGATGCTGATAGGCTTATCAAGCAAGGGAAAATAAGAATAGGATGGATGATGTGCAGAGTGACCGAAAGGGTCAAAGAGGCAAAATGCTTTAGATGCTGGGAACTCGGTCACATTAAGACGGAATGCGAAGGACCAGACAGGGAGAAGATGTGCCTGAAGTGCGGCAAAGAGGGACATGCAGTATACAATTGCCAAAATAAACCTTATTGTGTGTTTTGTCAAGAAGAAGGTCACCAATCAGGAAGTCGCGTGTGCAAAAGAGGAACAAACAGAAGGCAGATCGAGGCACCATCGACACCGAATGTACCTGCAAAGCAGAATGACTAAAGTCCTCCAGATCAACTGTAACAGAAGCAGAGCAGCACAAGACCTAGCGGTTGCAACAGCAAACAAAATAAAGGCAAGCATCGTTGTTATAAGCGAACCCAACAAAAAAGCTATTACCAACAGAAAAGATTGGATACAGGATGATAGGCAGGACACGGCAATCAAGGTTTTAAGCCCCAATATCGCAATTAAACGACAGGGACAGGGACCAGGATATTCGTACATTACAACAAATGAATTTACGCTATATAGTTGCTACATGTCACCAAATGACGAAATTCAGGATCTTGAAGATACGCTAGCAAACATTGGAGGGCAAATTCGGGTTAGAAACGAAGAAGCTGTGATTGCGGGTGACTTTAATGCGAAGTCTTCCCTATGGGGAATGAACATAACCGACAGGAGAGGCGAAATTGTAGGTGAATGGCTTGCAGCAAACGATCTAATAGTCATCAACCAAGGAGAAAAACCCACATTCCAGAGAAAAGACTACTCCTCAATACTGGACCTTACCATTGCAACGGTAGGAATTAGACCCAAAATTGAAAAATGGGACGTAAGTGACGGAGAGTCATTAAGCGACCACAACCATATCATATTTGAGATCTCAGGTAGAACTAACACGACAGGAAAACATAAAAGTTGTGGATGGCAAGTGCGAAAACTCGACGAAACAAAGCTTTGCCGGGCTTTGGATGAGATGAATACCAACGAAGCATCACCAACCAAACTTTCGCAAAATTTAAAAACGGTATGTGACAAATCGATGCCAAAGAAAAAAGCAATAACTTCAAGGAAACCAGTCTATTGGTGGAGTGAGCAAATCGCCGAACTCAGAAAGGAATGCGTACGAAATAGAAGAACGTATATCAGAAACGCAGGGAGGAATCTGCCCGAATTGAAAGAGCAACAATGGAGCCTGTACAAAGAAAGTAAAAAAGCACTAAGAAATGCTATCAAAGATGCGAAAAAGTCTAAATGGAAGGATCTATGTAACAGTGTAGACGGTAATATCTGGGGAGATGGCTATAAAATAGTCATGAAGATGATGACTGGTTTTCCTCCGAGGCCAAACTTAACTATGACTATGGTGAGAGATGTTGTCAGGCATCTATTTCCAGTACATCCAGATGTAACATTCCATTGTGCCAGAGAAGAAAGCAATCTAACCTTTACCGTCGAGGAACTTCAGACGGCGTCTGCAAAGCTAAAGGACAACAAAGCACCAGGACCCGGCCTAATCCCACCCGAAATTATCAAGCGAGCCACACAAAACCAACCAGACTATATGTTGTCAGCATATAACGACCTAGCCGTCAGAACATGTTTTCCAGCTGAGTGGAAGCGAGCAAAACTTGTTCTATTACAGAAGGGTAATAACCCACTAGACAGTCCAGCATCTTTTAGACCAATCTGCCTCTTAGATGTCGAAGAAAAATTATTTGAGCAGCTGATCCTCATAAAGCTCAATCAAGAATTAGAACGTACTGGGGGACTGTCTGAGAGACAGTTCGGATTTAGTAAGGGACGACAGACAGTGGACGCAATAAAGGAAGTGATAAGGATTGCACGGGAAGCCTCAAACTTTGCGCCTCAACATCGTAGGTTATGTGCTGCTATTACCTTGGACGTCAAAAATGCCTTCAATAGTGCATCCTGGCAATTAATACTTAAGGCACTTGAAAGAAGAAAAATAGACAGGACCTTATAAGGCTTATTGCGTCATACTTATCAAAAAGAAAAATTATTTTAGAAGCCGAAGGCATTGTCACCGAGGTAGATATTAATAGTGGCGTACCGCAAGGATCGGTACTGGGCCCCACGTTGTGGAACATCCTATATGATGACCTATTGCGTATAGACCTGCCAGGCGAAACAAAATTAATAGGGTTCGCAGACGATGTTATCATGGTTGTGACCGCAGTTAATGAGGAAATTCTCATGAATGTCGCAAATGCAGCAATCTCCAGAGTATCAAGGTGGATGAACAAAAATCAACTCCAGCTTGCTCCACATAAAACCGAGGCAGTTCTTTTAACAACTAGAAGGAAACTGCTACCAGTGCACTTTATGGTAGAAGGGAATATAATCACACCCGGTAAAGCCCTGAAATATCTTGGACTCTGGTTGGACACTAAGTTAACCTTTGCCGAGCATGTAAACCAGACGATCCAAAAGCCGAAAGAACCGTTACAGCTCTATCCAACCTAATGCCGAATGTTGGAGGACCTCGAGCATCCAAACGACGTGTATTAGCAAGCGTAGTACATTCTCAGCTACTCTATGGCGCGCCGGTTTGGCATACCATTCGTCAGAATAAAAAGCTAATACAAAGGTTTATCAGAGTGCAGCGACTTATGTCGATCAGAGTATGTAGTTCATACAGAACCATATCGGCAGACGCTGTGGGAGTTATCGCGGGCATACCACCTATCGAACTTCAAATCGAAGAAAGACTGAATAGGCACATGGGTCTAGACAAACAAACAACTGGCTCGCACCTAATGAACCAATGGCAGGAAAAATGGAGAAACGCAATACACGGAAGATGGACATACAGGCTAATACCAGATATTAACACCTGGCTAAATAGACCACATGGAGAAGTCGATTACTTCCTCACTCAGGCCTTGTCCGGACATGGTTGCTTTAAGAAATACTTGTTCACTAGAAGAAGATCAAATACACCAAATTGTCCATACTGTCAGCAAGAAGACGACGCAGAACATACACTCTTTATATGTCCACATTGGGAGGACACTCGTATGATGCACCAGCAAACAACAGGACACATATTTACGGAAGAAAGGTTAATTACGTAAAGGTGTAAAACATAAAAAAAAAAATTAATACAAAAAATTGTTTATTTCATGTGAAATTTTACATATTGGATACTTATTTAATTCTAAAAGCCTTTTTTATGTGACATTTGGTAAGAATTAGTTATTAAGAATAAAGGCAGGTTTGTTGGTTTGTCTTGGTCCGTTATTATATTTTTCCAGTTAAAAAAACTAAACAAAACAAATTTCCTAACATATGTAAATCTTGTTTTCAAGAAGCAGATCCAGTTGCCATACACAATCTTTATGAAAATTCAAATTTTTGGTACATCTGTCCTATTGCAAAGTCCCTCCGTGGAAATACTGTATAAAAAAATAGATTAGTTTACAGATATAAGCATTATTGTTTTATCTAAACCTAATTTAATTTACCAGGATACAGTTTTGGGAGGTTCGATGGTTCGGCCAGGAGTTCCGGGTGCTAAAGGAGATACCGGAAAACCTGGTGAGCCTGGTCCAAAAGGTGAAAAAGGTATAATTGGACCAAAAGGTAATCCAGGGCCGAAAGGGGAGCGAGGGGATAGAGGTCTACCAGGTGAAAAGGGACCCCCAGGACCAAAAGGTACAATAATATTAAATAAGTAATTGTGTACACTAATTATGCAGAATAACTTACATTGGCCTTTTTAATGGCCCGGACATTACAAAGCTTAATATAATTTTAACTAAAAAAAATATATACAGGGTGTACAAAATGCTACCACAAAATCCTTGGGTCAAAATACAACGATCTAACGTAATTTACCTCAGTCCAAAAGTTGGTCGTTTGGGAGGTGTGTCAAAACTTAATTTTATTTTGGTTGTTTTTAAACATTTTCTTTACCATTAAACATGTTTTGACAAACTTTGATATTGAAAGGTTTTTAGGGTTGGGAATCAAAAGTTGCCCATATTTTTTCCATAAAATGTAGAGGGGGCCACCTGCAGTTTTTTGCTTTTTTAAAATACCATAACTTTTTGGTGCCTCGGTATAAGATGACTTTAATAAAAAAATTATTTTCTTCTCAATTTTTGTCTAAAAATGGTATACTTGACGAGCAACCGTTTATGAGATATTTCAGATTAAAAGTTGTATATCACACAAAATAAATCCCTCACGCTTTATCTGGGCCGCCCGGATTTTTCTCAAAGCTTAAGAAAAGTATTTAAAAATAACCAAAATAAAATTAAAACTTTGACACCCAGATCGTTATATTTTGGCCCAAGGAATTTGTGGTAGCTTTTTGTACAGACCTTTTAGACACACCCTATATATATTTTTTTATTTTATATTTATATATATTTGTATTCTTTATATATTTCATATAATGTCATTTAAATTTATTATTGATTTTCAAGCTGATGTGTTAGGTTATTTTTTCTCTCTTTTATTTAAGATATTTAAATAAAAATTTAAATAAAATAATTTATACTATAAGCTTTGCGAAACATACATAACTAAGAGTTTATTGCAAATATATATTTTTTTTTTTAACCGGCAAAAATAGTTTATATTAGGTCAAGAGTATTTGGGATCTGTTATTGCCAAATACATACAGTTAGAACCTGAAATCCGTCCCCGAACGCTTTTAAACCGTTTGATTAATTTGAATGGAATTTTGAGACCTAGTGTATGGGTAGGGTCTGCATTTTTTGACACGTTAATAAAAACTTTAAATGTTAATGTTACAACTCGAAGCCATATTGGGTAAAGAGGGAGGCACATTATTTTAAATCTCCTTACAAGCATCTTACAACTTTAGAATATGAAGTACTAAATACCTTTACCTACTACAAAAGTTATGTACTTTAATTATTACCTAAAGATCCCATGATGGTCATATTTGCAAAACTAATAAAGTTATATATAATAAATATTATTTTTTAAAAGCTTAAAAGAAATTAGCTGTGATGAAAAATACTGTGTACTATATTAAAAAAATAATAATTTTTGTGCAACCCTGTATAATTATTAACAGAATTTTTAAAAAGCTTTAAGAAAATAACATAAAAAAGTATGGCCATCCAAATCAAAACTTCCGGCAATTATTGACTTGATAATCTAGGGCAGGGATGGCAAACCTTTACGTATCAAGGTGCCATTTTTCAAAAGAAATATTTAGTGTCATATTTGTGACATCAAATAATTTTGACTTTGTGAAAATTATAATAATAAATATCTTTTTACATTTTTTTTTTGTAATGTATAATAAATTTTATGATCAGTGACATGCCCAAGATATGGTGTCGCTTCTCATCATTGGCACGCGTGCCATTGGTTCGCCATCCATATTCTAGGGTTATAAAGTATTCGTTAGAAGTTATAAAATAATGTGCCACAAGTTTTCTATTTAATTTTTTTTTCTAATACGGCGCCCAGCTGTCATATTGACATGTAATGTTGTCATTGATTTGTCCAAAAGTATATTATTGAACTATTGTTTTACGTTTTATCAAAATATACCAAAAGATTTGGATTTTAAAAGAGGAGGCCGACAAAACATCCTTACTGTATGAAAATTAAAAAAAATACTATTATCTTTTGAGATGTCAATATAAAATTTCCTGATGTCATTTTTTAAAGTGGTAAAGTGACCTGTGATTATTTTAGGCAATAATGGATTTATACAGGGTGGTCCCTAAGTATTAAGCCAAAATTTAATTGAAGACTTGGAATGCTAAAATATTGTAATTTAACTAAACTAACCTTAGTACAAAAGTTTATATTAACTAAGATACAGGGTGTCAAAGTTTAAAAAATATTTTAAATTTTTTCCAATAATATTTATTACGTTTTGAGTATTGTAATAAAACTCGATATTTAAGAGTTTTCTCACATAAGCTATTTATATATAATGTTAATTTTTAGGTGCTAACCAACTACCTACCTACTACTAACTACCTAAACTACTTAAATTTCTTTAAAACATCGCAACGTTTTTATGCTTCTCTGTATATACCATCCGAGTAAAATATTGTACTCTCAATGCCTTTTACACAAAAATGGTATACTTCGTAAGAATCTTTCTGAGTAATAACTATACTGCCCCATTATAAACGATGTATTAATCCATATACCTTTTGGGTGCACTCAACCACTTAAATGCAAATATATTGAAAACAGTGACTCAGAGCCATTTCTACAGAGTACACCTTTTTTGTGTGGAAACCATAGGAAAATTAACTGGTTTACCTAAATGGTACATACAGAGTAACCCAAAAAAGTTGGGACGTTTTAGAGAAATTGAAAGTAGTGTAGGTGGCTTCTTTTAGTTAACACCTAAAAATTAACATTAGATATTAATAGCTCATGTCAAAAACCTCTTCAAGCCAAGTTTTATTACAATATTTAAAATGTATTAAATATTATGGAAATAATTAAAAAACATTTTTGAACTTTAACACACTGTATCTTAGTAACAACAACTAAGGTAAGTTTAGGTTAATCGCAATTCTTCAGTTGAATTTTGGCTCATCACTTAGGGAACACCCTGTTATTAATCATTTAGAAATTGACTGCGTGGCAATTAAGAGAGTTATGTGATAATGAACTTTTGCTGCATATAAAATTACAGGAAAAAATACGGCAAAAAGCTTTATGTAACAAATTAAAAGTTGCGGTTAGAATAAATTACTTTGTTAAGAAACTTGTTGCCGTATTTTTCTGTGTTTTCCATTTAAAACAGCAAAGATGTCACATATCAAAACATCGGACATTTTGTTTTTGTGTTAACGGAATGTTACAACTAAATGGCAAAAATCTAAAAAAACTTTAAAAAATTTAGGGCATTCTGCAAATACTGCATCTTATTAGCTTTATTTGTTTGTATAAGTTATTTGCTATTAAAATGGGTCAAAATATGTATAGTCGGACACCATAGTCTTTTTGATGGTTCCAAATATAGTGTGTCTGCATAGGTTGTCTACATATGGAATACTTTTTTATTATTAATTTTACAAAAAAATATTCTTTATAAAAAGTTTGGTATGTAATATCTTAAGAAAGCTTAAGAACTATCAATACAGCGAAAAGTCACTGAAACTCTTGTTATTGCATAAAAAAATTAAGAAAAACTTTTTCCTTGTAAATGAAGTAAATGAACGAGTTTGCATATTTGCGGGTTAATTTTATATCTATTCTTTTTTTACAATAATTTTTAATATTGTCAAAAATAACGTTACTTTTCTCCTGAACAAAATTCATATTTTTTAAGATACCTCGTATACCACTTAAAAAGAAATAAATATCTAATAACTTAGACCATGCAGAACATTTAAAAAGAATAACTTTGTTTTGTAAAATTTTTAATAAAACAGTTTTCCATATGTAGACAACTTAGGGGACATGCTGTATAAAAATATTTACAGATAATTTATCATACATTCTTGTAGGAGAAATCGGAGCACCAGGAGTAGATGGCATTCCTGGAATTCCAGGAGCTTCAGGCAATGATGGTCAAAAAGGTGAACCAGGTGTTGCAGGTCCTCCTGGATTACCTGGTATATCTGTTTCTAGTGATGGACTAACTGATTTTCTACCGGGGCCTCCTGGACCAAAAGGCGAGCCTGGACTTCAAGGCCCAAAAGGTATGAAGTTATGTTTTTTTATATTTAGGTAGTTTTTAATTATTATTAAATTTATTTTTTTGTGCGCGTGTAATGCAAAGAGACCATACATTTGGCGAGACAGTCCCGCTTTTTTGTGGATTTTCCCACGTCCCGCCGATTTTTGAAAATGTCTTGCTTTTTGGTGGACTGTCCCGCGCGTATCACAAAATTTTGGAAAAAAGTCCCATTATTTATGAATCATGGGAAATAAATGTACATAAAGAAAACTTTTTTAAATTGCATAAAGCCCTTTTGATTTTCTGCCAAAGCGATGCGGATCATAGTTTGTTAGTTGACAAATGGATCTTAAATACTAAATAAAAAATTATATTCACTTTAATTTAATAATTTTTATCAAATTTATTTGAACCTAAAAGCTGGTTCTGACCCCTATAGAAAGTATTAGAGGAGGTAAGGACCTTTTTTTTGCTCTTAAACATTTTTGGGACACGAAATAATGTTTTTTCTCATTTTATTCTTTTTGTTTTTATCGCGCTTTGTGTTAATAAAAATGTGGTCACTTTAGTGTAATGGTTCCTCCCAAACGGTATGTTTTTAAAATTAGAAATAAATTTGATATATTTAAATAAATAATGTGGATTTTTCCCGATCCTTACCTTAAATAATTACTAATAATATTAAATTAATATATATTGACACTATATTGCTCACTAATTGTAAATTCTATAAAAAACCTAATGAATAAGAATATTTTTTTATTGCTTTAAAGTTTAATTAAGGCTTAAAACAGAGGGAGCGGTTTCCCCAGTCGGCGACGCAGAGGTGCAAAACACACGAGTCGGCGAGTCGCGATACTATTAAAGGAGATACCGCGATCGTCTGCGGACTCGGCAAAAACCGCTTCGTCTGTTTAAGTACCGAAACATAATAATATTGCAATTCTCCCTACTTAAAACTAAAAACAAACAAAGTTGTCTTTTTAAATCGTAAGAACCACTTTCATTATTTTAAAGTAATATTATTTAAGCAATACCCACAGATAAATGTTGGTTTTGTTCCACACCCAACGACATCCGGTGTCCATTGGCTTAACTTCGTTGATCTTACACAGAGAAAACGGCGTATCAAGGCAGTAAATGCGGTTGGCATATATGGGGTGTGTCAGAACTATGGGATCAAACTTTTCGGGGTTATTAAGGGCAATAGTAGAACAATTAGGTATAGCAACCCATGTCCGAAAAGTATCACTAAGGCACTACGGCCCTAAGACTCGTTTAAATTTAGAAAGACATGAATTGCCTAAATAAAATTTAACGCATTTATTTTTTGCCTTTTTACGTGGTATCATTGCAATAAACCTAATAAATAAAAAAAATTGTTGAATAAAAAATACTACTTATCTAATAATAAAATTAAAAATAAAATAATATAATTTTTAAACATTAATATTGTAATGATAATCATGTACAAAAGGCAAAAATTAAATTAATTAAATCTATTTTAGGCAATTCATCTTTTTAAATTTAAAAGCGTCTTAGGGCTGTAGAACCGTGCCACAGTTTTTCGGACATGGGTCCCTATACTCAAACGTTTTCTACTGTTGCACTGAATAACCGTTAGAAGTTTAATCCCAGAGTTCTAAAACACCCTGTATAAGTTTCATATGCGTGAAAAGAAAAATGGTCTAACGCATGTAAAACACAAAGAGATAGAGATTAGACAAAAAATGCATAAAAATGGTGATGCATTGGTCCTACCTGTTATTGCTTTGCTATTGCTATAAACCTTTAGTTTTTGCCAAAGGAGTATACAGGGTGTTTTCTAATTGCGGTAAAAAAAAATAAGGGCGTCTTTCCAAGCCAATTTTATGAAAAAAAAATGTTTATGAAGATAGGCCCGGGAATGCTGTAACTGCGTTTATTCTTTATTTTTAATTTAAATGCCAAACAATTTTTAAATTTTTAAAACGACATTCTTAAAAAGCAAAAAATAAACTTAAACAAATAATCAAGTTTTGCCGATCTTCTATACAAAATATATTTTTTTCATAGTCTAATTTTAGGAAAAATTTGTCATATAGAATAGGTATTTAAATAAAAAGATTTTATTAATTTTTTTGTGCTTTGATGAACTCTATTTGTTGACACCCTGTATATTATATTGTTACATTGCTGACGATGTTCACTTTGCAAATTCACAATATTTTAAAAAAGTACAGTTTATATTTTAATATGTTAATTAGCTTATACCTAAAATAAAATAAAAAATATAAATCCTGCTGTATTGTCAACCTTCGTCATTTCAAACTAGGTCGCGCACCAAACCAAAACGAAAAAGTTTTTTCGTTACCTAAACGCCTTACTTGCAATAAGTTAAATGTTTCTGACAGACGCTTTAAATCACCTAACCAATACCTACGAATACATATATTTTCAATATCTCTTAAAACTTTTCTTATTTATTCAAATGACTAACCTAACTTTTACTGAAGGCCTGAAACATATGTTCGCTTTTAAAATTTAGCAATTTCTTTTTAGTCGAGTCAATAAAACTGTAAAACAGCTAATGGCTGAAAGTCCTCAGACACAGCTCAATTTTTTTACCATTTACTTTTATAATTTTAAAATAAAAAACTTCTCAAAACAATGCTTTCTATAAAAAAAAAACATACTTTTTTAGCATTACAGATATTTTTGGAAATTTGGACGTCTTCTATGCATTAAGGGACATTTTTTGACTTTCATGAAAAAAATAATCTGGCCACACGTAACCGCACCAGGGCCGCACTAAGCCCGTTTTCACAATGAAAAGGAAAGTAAGGCAGATTAATTCGGAAAAATCCCAAAGCACTTTTCACGCCCTCAAAAATATAAAAAGCATTTTTTAAAGCTAAGTCTATTGTTTCATGAATGACAGGGTGATTTTAACCTATACATATACGCATTATTGCTAAGGGCAAATAATAACTAATAACGAAAAAAACAGTCAGTAAAATATTTTTAGTTATAAAATAATTAGTTATTTTAAATAAAAAGAATTTTAATTCTGAAGACACATAGTGACTAACAATTGAAAATAGGGATGGTTAACTATTTTTTATGTCAGAAATAATTTGGTATAATAATTTTTACGCTATTTTAACTCCAGACATGTAAAAATACACTAACAACAACCACGTTTAATAGAAGAGTACTAGCTCGCAAACAAAACATTACCATAACTTGGTTTAGTTAAAAAAAAACAGCTTATTATTTCGTAACAAAACATATTTTACAATTTTTTTTATTATTAGCCATTATATTAAGCAAAAATTTCCTAAGTTTATGCGTATAGGTAAAGAATCACCCTGTATACCTCCTTGTTTAAATAAAGGCACTGGCTAAACGACCGCCGGCGGTTTTGCTCCATTTTAAGAAGAAAGACGCCGTTCGGCGGTTTTTATATATATTTACGTATATGAAAACCACCGAAAATTATAATAAATTGCCTATTACCGGCTATTTTTACTTATTTTATTAATAAAAGCAGCCGTCCGTCAATTTTGCTTATAAAAATTATAAAAGACTGCCAAATAAGAGGTAAGGGAGTATTCTAGTCTAGATAAATAAAAAAAAACAGTTTTCTACCAAGTTTATCAGTAAGTTTTTAGGAAAACTGTTTACCACATTCTTGGTAAACTATTTACCACATTTTTGAGACTCAATCATTGGCCCAGTTTCTGTCTAGCGTCTTGTTAAAATTTTTCTTTTATTGGATTAAAATAATTTCAATCGATTGCTAATGAACCTTTGTTTATATAGATTGAAACCATTGTATCGTAAGTAACTTAATATTAAATCTTTCATTATTTTATTTCTTTTAAAGTAATCATAACTTTTATTATATTGTGTAAGAGCAGAATAGTTTTTCATAATATATAAGAGTTTAAATTTTCTTAAAATGTTAAATAAACTCTGTATTTTTATTCTGGAGAAAAGCCAGATAATATTTTGTTTAAGTTTTAAATTCTAGTCTAGACCCGAATTTCATGCATTTTTGTTAATGAATTTTAAAAAAGCAACTGTTATTTTTACTATCCTTTTTTTATATTTTTTTAAGTAAGATGTAAAGACTACACAAAATTGATTTCATTAAAAAGAAATAAATATTTATGAAGTTTTGCGTCCTTAAAGTGGTGACAAAAAAACGCCATGTCCTGGTTGCCACGATTTCTACCCTTATGGTGATTTGAAAAATAAAAAATTGGCAAATAAATTATATGAATGTCGTTATGGCCTCTACTACGGAAAGTGAAAAAAAATCATAAAATGGCTGCTTAAAATACATTTTTTTACTACTTTTTAAGCTTTTTTAAATTTTTAAAAAATATATCAAATTAAAAATTCTAAATTTTGGTTGTTAGTTCTGGTTAGTTATTTGGCATGAATATTCTCCAAATATTTCTCTATCGCCTAGAGAAATATTTGGAGAATATTCATGCCTAATTTTAGGTAAATCGGTTTATTAGAACTTGAGATATAGTGGCAACTGTATCGAATAAAGTAGTTTTGAGAAAACGCGTTTAAAGTTTTACGTAAAGTTTTAGGCAGCGCAACTAATAGCATGGTGCCATACGTTCTCTTAATCAGCCATCCCAGCTTTCTACATGATGTCGATAAAAGTATTATGGAAAGAAGGAGAGAGAGTTATTTACACGGGGCCCGCCGTCCAATCGCCTATTGTATGAATCGTTCCCTTAAACCAGTCTAGTTGCCCCATCACCAAAAGGGCTGTAACATTAAAAATATTTCGAATTTTATAAAATCCTTTTGGGGAGATATTCCTAAAGACCTAATCTATCAAACAAAAAAATTTTATCCAATTTTTTAAATTTCTAGACTCGAATACCCCCTTAAAGTTGACCTTACTTTAATAGTTATTTGTTATATTGTTTAATATTATTTTTATTATTGATCAGCAAACAAAAATAAAACCGGTAGACACGTTTGACACCTACGAAGATTTTGTCGAAGCCCTTCATATGGAAAAAATATGCATACAGCTTCTAGAAAAAGAAAGGCCAGACGTATTTTAGCGACAAGAAAAAAAACTGACCGTTTTATAGAACCAAAACTAAAGTATTCCCAATTAAAGTATTCATGTATTGAGGGTGGAACAAACTTTAAAATTCTCTTAAAAACACGGCTTATTTCTTTAGGCATATTATCATGCTTTGAAAAATGTATTCAAGTTTTCCCATAGCTACAAGGTTACGAGTGTTGACCCGTAAGCGACAGGTCCCGAGTTCGATTCTGGATAGGTATGTAAATAACTTTTTTAATTTTTTTTTTCATATTTTTAACATTTTTTCTTATTTTTATTTTTGATTGTTCATAATTTAATTCTTAGACAAATAATTTCCCACTTTTTAAGAATTTTAAGTTATATTTAATTACTGACTTTAATGCTGACGATGACTTCCTGCTAAGTTATTTATTCGCCTTTCCAGCCTGACGATATTTTTTTAAAGTGTTTTTTAGTGTTGTAAATTATTGGGTCCATCTGACGAAATAGTTTTGTTATGTGTTTTTTTAAATCATAGGTTCTTAAAAAAGTGGCAATTCAGCCACGAAACTTTAGGATAAATACAATAGTGGTTTTATTTGCCTGTCCCTATCCCGCTATACTACTCCAATTTGTTTTTCTAAAGGGTGTTATTAACTAAACTACAATATTAAACAATAAAACCGCAAAAAACTAAACGCTTACGGCAAACAAAATAAATAATTATTTAAGTAAGATTAACTTCACCTATTTTTCGGCGGTTTTTAATAATTTTTATAAGCAAAATCGTCGGACGATGGCTCCTATCAATAAAATAAGTAAAAACCATCGGTAATAACAAATTAATTTTAATTTTCGGCGGTTTTCATATACCTACGTAGATACGCGGTTGTTTCTTTATTATAATTAAGGAAAACTGCCATCGGTCGTTTGTCTTTAAGATTAGTATAGGTAAAACTGTGTTACCTTATTTGTAAGGGGTTTATTTTACGATCAGGTGTAATTTAAAGCGTAGTATAACAGAACTGTATTACTTCAATTTTATTAAATACAAAACTTTTGCGCCGCATACTCCTCCATTTTAACAGCGAAACGCACGGGTTTGGGCTCGTTGCGGTTTTGTGTGACCAGACCATAAGTATTATTTGGTAAATATGGGTATATCGTAACGTTAAACTTTTTTTATAGGTGAACCTGCTAAAGATGGCAAACCAGGGCAGCCAGGACCAGTGGGACCCTCTGGCGAAAAAGGAGAACCAGGCATAGATGGTGCAATAGGGCCGGTAGGACCACCAGGTTCCAAAGGTGAAAAAGGAGAAAGGGGACCTCCTGGAGCTGTTATTATGCCCAATGGTGATGAAAAAGTAATAACAATAAAAGTAAGTTCTTTTTTAGTTATGGTCAGTTCAACATATACGAAAAAAAAAAGAAAGAAATAAGTTACTTAATCAACAAGATCACCATCTACATTTTCATTATCATCTGCCTGCATACATATAATTGCACTGATTTTTTAAATATAATGGCATAAGACATTTTAAACTGTTTATCTAGTTTTCCTAATATAACCACAATTACAATGGGAGCAACAAATGCCTGCTATATATAATATATAAGGTTTCTTTTTTTTAATCTGATTTTGGCGTTACTAACAAAGTGTTTTAGCCACGAAATAATAAATTATAATCGGTTAAGTTAATGGTATAAGATTAAAAATACATAAATAAAAAAACCTTATCTACATAAAAAGACTCTCTTTACACCCTGAAGTCTGTCAGAGCGACTTTAAAAAGACGAACAAAGAGAACCACTAAAAAAAGGAAGAAGTGATTAGGGAAAATGTAATATACAATTTGATTTCAGTAAGCTATGCATTAATTTTAAAAATTAGAAGAGATAAAAAAAACTATATTAAAGATTTAGATTAATATTTTTAAAAAGGAGTAGATAAAGCTAATAATATTACAACTGAGTAGAGTAAACTAGTTGGTAAGGTTGTTATCAGTAAGTAAATAAGTAACATTAGAAAAGAGGTGACCACAATAAAAATGAACATTTGCAGCACACAGCGTATATACAGTTTTTAAAGAATCTTCAACATATGTGGTTCTATGGTAGTTTCAATTAGCTTACTGTTTAAGTTTATTTGCATTATAAAATTATTTCTATAAATGTTTAATGTTCTATTGCTTTTGATAAACTACCAAAGGTAAATTAGAAGTTTAAAGTAAAACATGATTATTTTTTTACGACTCACTTACAAACAAAATTCAAAAATAAATGACAAAATACTCAAAATCTTAGAAAAGGCTGAAAAAATACATAGTAAGCACTCTGAAATATAAATATTAATGAATAACAATTTGGTCAAGCAAAATTAAAAAATTCCTTAAACTAAAAAGCTATGGAGAATAAAAACGCAAAAAAATAAACATCTTGTAGCGAGTAAGATACCGAATTGCGGATTTTACCAGTAAGTTTGTCCTAAAATTTGAGCCTTGCAAGTGAGGCTTAGTTTTGCTCCACCCTGTACTGACGATGAACGCCCGCATTATTTGGTTTAATCATAAAAAAATATGTGTATTTTAAATTAAAATAAGTAAAAGTTTTAAAACTATTAAAAAAAATAACCGTTAACCGTAACACCAATAATGTTATTATTTTTAGCAAGTAAATACCCTTTTACTGATATTGTTAAAATACTTCATATTTTTCCATGGCCAAAGTATTGATATAAAAAAAAGCAAAAAGGGCTATTGCAACGATATATTTTATATACCATAGTATAACTGTCGAACTCACAAAAAAATGTTATAAAATATACATTAAAAATGTTAATAAATAAATAACTTAAACAAAAGGATCATCATCATCAATATTTTCATTATCATCTGCCTGCATATAATTGCGCACTGATTTCTTAAATATTATGTCATAAGACATTTTAAAGTGTTTATCTAGTTTTCCTAACATAACCACAATTACAATGGGAGCTGCAAATGCTGCTATTTCTAAAATATAAGTTATTAAAGCTAATATTATTACAACATAGTAGGGTACACTAGTTGATGACGTGGTTATTAGTAGGTAAATTAGTAACATAAGAAAAGGGGTAACCACAATAGGAAATAAACATTTGCAACATATAACGCATATATAGTTTTTAAGGATTCATCAACATATGTCCCTCTATATTTAATAACATTTATTATGACAATGACAATAATACTAATACAATATACCACAAAGACAAACACACTACTCACACTAATTTTCTCGTGATGGTACTGATATAAAACAAAAATTATAAACAATTTACCAAAAGGAATTAAATAGGCTGCAGCAATAAGCCATTTATGGAATTTTTGGTATATAGGCATGATACTTTTAAAATTTCCTAAAATAAACCAGTCAAAACCCAAAAGTAGGGCTAAGAGGTGAGAAATTTCTACAAACATGTAGGTGGTTGTCGTAATTATTGCATACAATAAAGTATTAGAATATAGATTATAAAACCAAAACGATTCGACTAAACTTAATATTGTACTTATAATACTAAAACCTAAATTGGCCACTGCCAGATTTAGTATAATATAGTTAGTTTTGGTTTGAAGCCTTTTAAACTTTAAAATCACATAAGCTAAAAGTGTGTTATTTGCAAAAACAAAAATACACAAAATAATTTTTACGATACATATCAAATATCTTTGTACAAAATAAAAGATAGACTCGAATAAGCTTAGCTTAAAATCGTACGGATTAAATGGCTCTATCTCTTCCCACTCTAAGCTTGTACTGTTAGAGTAATCAAAATCCATTTTTCCTTGGTATTTTTTTCTTTGTTGTTACCAAATAAAAGTCCGTTATTTTGAGATTATCATAGCTATGTATATACCCTAAAAATAATAATAAAACCAAAAATATGCAAAGAAAATAATTAAAATAAAGTCAAAAAATTATTAAGCATAGTGTACAGGGTGTCCCATTTTGATTTAATGAAAGAAAGCATGTCATAAAGAGAATTTCCATAGCCGTTTGAGTTTTTAAGGTACAGAGTGATTTTTAAAATGCTGCGCTTTTAGGTTCTCTTTATATACAGTGTGTCCCACTTTTCATGAATAGACCCTGATATCTCAGTTATAAATGATGCGACTTTCTTTAAATTTTGGTGTTAATTGTATGTTAGAGAAATGAAGTATTTGTCATAGTAAAAACTTTTATTTACCATTGGCGTGTGGTCTAGTGGGGAATGGGGGCTACAAACAGTTTTTTCTTAGAGAGAAGGGACATTAGGGCTTATTATATTTTTTTCTGGCGGATTTAAAATCAGCATCCCCAAAAAACCACTTTATTCATATTTTTAAAATGTCAAGTGCCAATTTTTTATTTTTACTTTTTATATTACCCAAAAAGTCTTTTCTACATGCCACGTTAATGGTAAAGAAAAAGAGTAAGTATTTAGTAAGTGAAATTTTTTATTATTTAGAGGTGTGTGGTGTTGGGGAAGGTAAAAAAAGTTTTTTTGGAAATAATATAAAAAAAATTGGTTTTTGACATATTAAAATTATGAATTAGGAAGTTTTTAATTCTAAATCCGACAAAAAAATATAGGAATAAGGCATATTATCCATTTCCTAAAAAATCTTTTTTTTTTTTTACTTTTTAAGACCGCACGCCAATGATAAATAAAAGTTTTTACAATGCTTTATTTCCCTAACATAGGATTACAACCATTAATTTGAAAAAAATCGCATTATTTATAACTGAGATATAAGGGTGTATTAATAAAAAGCGTATATTAGTTAACTGACAACTTTTTGAAAAGATAAAAAGGGATTCTTATACAGGATGTCCAATAATAGATGAGTAATCTACCGTATTCATATAGAACACATAAAAATAATGTTACATGTTCATATAAAATATTTTTCTAAAGTTCATCTTTACAGAGATATGCACCCTGAAAAACGCCGTTAAAAATCGTTTTTTCTTGAATAATTTTTACATCCCTTGGTATAATGAAATGATTTTTTAATATGATAAATACCAATAAGGTCTCCTTAAAATGGTATCCTTGTAAAATATTTGCCTTTATTAGTTCGCCAGGAGCGCACTAACCCTTACACAGTAGTAATTTTGTATTTATGATAAATACAAATAAGTACTCTTTAAAATGGTATCCTTGTAAATTATTTGCCTTTATTAGTTTGCCAGGGGCGGACTAACCCTTACACAATATTACTAATTATTTTTACACTGTGTATAATAAATAAGTAAAATAGGTATTTCTATGTAGCCTAAATTATAATTAAAAAATTATTTTATTATAAGAAGTACTATAAAAGTTATTAAAGAAAAACTGATTTCAAGCAGCGTCTTTTAGAGGCACATATTTCTGTAAAAAGGGGCTTTTTGGAACTTGTCACATTATTTTTTAGGTGTTCTATATGAATCCGAAAGATTGCCACATGTTCTTGGACACCCTATATAACTTTTTACGTTTATTGCAGTGACGTTATTGAAATTTTTCTAAATATTATTGATTTCGAACTATTGACCAATTTTTGTTTTTTTTTAATGTATATTCGATAGAAAATTAATTTGTCTTTTTGCAACTTTTTTATTATTGTGTTTGGTGGTTTAATAAAGTTGTATAAATCGGCAAAATCTAAAAATCACCCCGTAGCTTTAAAATGAATTGCAATAGCCATGAACTGTTTTCACCACAGTTGTTTAAAAAAAAGACATCAAGAGTCCTATATTAGATTTTTGATATTTCTTCCGGTTTTCGAGATACTCTGTAGAACCATTGAAAATGAAACACCCTGTAAATACTTTTAATCTATAAAGTATTTGTAACTTTATTTCGTAAATATGCAGGGTCATTCATATTAGGTTTTTGTTATTGATAACTTTTTTATTAGTCAAAAAACAAAATGTTTTGTGTATTAATCTACAAGCATTTTTAACGCTCTTTATAATTAAAAAAAAAAAAAACAATTGAATATTGTGTTTTTTATTAAAACACCTTGTAAAATTAATAAAAATTTAATATTATATTGAGAGCTGTAAAAAAATCCACATGTAATATATCGAATTCTTTATAGTTTCGGAAATTTGACTATCCTGTATATTTTATCAGGATCAAAAAATAGTTTAAAGTGTATTAAGAAAATACATACAAAATTAAATATTTTTGCCTTATATAGTTTAAGAAATATTGTCATCTATATCTAAAAATTATGTAACATTTTTTTTATATCTACAGCACTATAAACTTAAAGCTCTAGAGGTACGATATTAAATCGCCTATTTTTAGATTTGAATAGCGATATTTTAAAAACTATAAAATAATATACCTATAGTAGTTTCTTTAAGCTTTTGATAGATCTTTTAAACGATGATAAAATAAAGAGTGTGTACCAACTAAAACAAAGTTGGCAATGGCGAATACTCAGTTTGAAGTATACCCAAGCAGAAACTTCATATTTAAAAATTATTTTGGCATAAATCAGAGTACACAAAATGCCCCTTAAAAAGCCTTTTAAAATATGTCGTGGCCCACAAGGATTTTCAAATAAAAATGTGCAAATTTCTATCGTATCGTACGACTACATTTTATCAGAATATAGCGTTTCATTGAAAACATAATTATCTTCACTTTCCCATTTATTCTTCTCTTTTATTTTCCATAATAACTAAGCTACAGAGCGTAAACAATTTTTTGAAAAAGAATTAGGTAAGTCGTATTTTTTCCGAAACAAAAAAATTACTCTAAGCTAAAACTAGAATGATTTTTTCATTTAACAACCTCCGTAGCTGCAGCAGTTTCTGAGATTCTTAAACCTAACATCGAAAAGATATTTACAGTATACTTACTGCTTCCACTTTAACGCTATAAAAGTAAAAATACAAGTTTATTAATAGTAATAATTAATACACGCAATAAGAACAAAACACATGTTTAACTATTACACTTTAAAAATAGACTATCAATTATTACGGTACCAGTTCCGAGAGATACTAATTTTATGTAAAATATTGTTGTTGATATCTTTCTGTAAGCTTTATCTTAAGTTATATACATATGCACAGCATCAACATACATAGAAACTTATTAAAATTTAACATAAATTATTTAAAATTATGATAACCTTAGGCATTTCATATATATATTATGTTTCGTATTTTATTGAAGACAAGAAAAGCCGATTGTCAAACAAATTACAAAAGGAAGGGCAACCAATTCAATTATTTTTTGTTGATTGAGTGCCATGTTATTCCACATTCGCAACACTTGCATAAAGTGTACTGTTTTTTTAAACATGAGATTGTTGTCAATCTTCCCATTAGTAAAAAAGGTATCACTTTATAAACTTGTTAAAACATTAATATTTTTAACAAGTACATTATTTATTTAATAGCATAAAAGAATAAAAGTGATATTAGTATAATAAAATTATTTTCTATTAGTTACGATTTCTATAAAAAATTTGAGTACAGATTTAAAAAAAAGTTCTTAAAAAGATTTTTTTTACTGCCAACCTGAGAAATTATTTGTATTTATTTACAGGATAAGAAATATATATATATATATATATATATACAGAGTGTTCATTTAAAAACTTCCCACTCAAGTTATCTTCGAAACGAAACAGATTTAAGAAAATCGCCAAAACACGTCAAGATATTTATTAAGGGAAACGTTTTTTACAAAAAGGCGGGTCGAGTGATACATCATTTTAAAGCTCCTGGCGAGTACTTTATAATCCTAGAATATGAAGTCAATATCTTTACCTATTACAAAATGGCGGTACTTTAAAAGTTACCTAAATACCTGATTTGGATGGCCATATTTCCCGAAACTAATAAAGTTAGATGTACCTAATGTGGTGTTTTCTTAACGCTCTTTTAAAGGTCTTTTTAATGGTAATACTGGTAGTAATATACAGGGTAGAAGAAAAAGTACATATTTTTTTATTTAAGAACCCTGTATATTATTTTACCATTAAAAAGATCTTTAAATAAGCTTTAAGAAAATACCACATTAAGTATATCTAACTTTATTAGTTTCGGAAATATGACCATCCAAATCAGGTATTTAGGTAATTTTTAAAGTACCGCCATTTTGTAATAGGTGAAGATATTGACTTCATATTTTAGGGTTATAAAGTACTCGTCAGGAGCTTTAAAATGATGTATCACTGACCTGCCTTCTTATTTAAGAATTTTGGGGTGGTGGCCCTGGTGGTTAAGGGGTTAAAGGGGCGCCGTCCAATTTTTGCAAAACGTTCCCCCTCAATAAATATCTTGACGTGTTTCGGCGATTTTCTCAAATCTGTCTCGTTTCGAAGATAACTTGAGATGGAAGTTTTTAAATGAACACCCTGTATATATATATATATATATATATATATATATATAATTTTTTTTCTAAATAAAAATACGAAAAAAAAGTGAAGAGGGTAGGTACTATTTTTGTTTTTATTTAAAATATTTTCGATAAGTTCTTTACGGACGTCACTGGTAGAAATTTACGTTTGCCTTGTATGTACGTGTAGAAGTTATATTTTTTTTTAAATTCTAGCACCCTTGAACTAGAACGTTTAAGACATACATATATATTTATATGTATGAATAATTAATAATTTTTGTTGGAGAATATACGGGGCATAAATCTTGTCGGTACGGTTATTGGAAATCTTGTAATACCAATTAAAGTTAAATTTTAATACTTCTTAGTATTATGATTAGGCTCTCAGTTTTTTTAAAATGCTCTTTTAAAATTCAAAATGTTTTGTCTATTTGTCCTCTTGTAACACTTATCCTGGGACACACTGTTTACCTTCTTAAGCCATTACGGACCCAGGTTTTTTTACTAACCAATATTTTTGGCAGTTTTTTTTGCTTCCAAATATCTTAAAAACGCTTTACCCGATTTGGATGAGATTTGGTACTATTTAATCTAAGATGACGCGTGTGTATTCTTCATATCTTGCTGTGTTATTAAGAAAAAAAATAAAATCACTTTAAGTAATACTAAAACAGCATAAAATATAATCCAAAATTAAAAATTATACAAGTTTGACTTTTAAAATAATAAAGAAAATGACGATTTCCGAAAGATTTACAACTGCTTATTTAAGGACATTTTTTTATTATATCATGTTGTCCATGGGTACTTTTCAGAAAAAATTAAAGTGGCTTTATTTTTTTTTTTTTTTAATTGAACTATATACGAAAAACATTTTGGGAAATACAAAGTTGTGTTATTATTTGCTTAATAGAAAAAAAATATATAAAAACTTCGTAAAAAATCTGTGGCGTATCGTTTTCGCAATAATATTTTTGTAGTGCCCACTGAGACGCAACTGAATCCAAAAATCTTAATTAAGGTAAAGCTTTACAATGCCCTATTACATTACATACGTAAATGTACCAAAGTTAATTTAAATCGGTTCGAGGTTTTTAAAATATTTAAAAAATATCGACTTTTTATAAATTATAACGCCCTGTATTTTAAAAATGGAGCGTGTCCGGGCATATTTTTATAGCTACTTTTTTATTAAAAGACATAAAAAAATCACCCTCTTAAGTTTCGTACCGTAGTTAGGAGACTAAAAAAATACAAATAAACATTTAAAAGTTTATAGTTATATCTATACTTATTTAATAATTTTACACATTTAATATTTTGCAACACAAAAACAAATGGCTTTTTTAAAGAGACAGGTAAAGTGTCCTTTTAAAAGAGAATACTTTAAATATTTATTTTTGACTTAAATTTCTTGTGGGATCCCTTAATTCATATTGAAATTGATATATTTTTTACCTTGAAACTTAATTATTATTTTCACTTGTCTTTTATATATCTTTTATGTCAATATAAGGTTAAGAACATTTTTATATGAATTAAAAAGTATAGAGAAATTACAAACCAAAAAAATATATTTTTTCTTGAAATAGCACTCCTCAAGTATTTTCTTTATAACTAACTAACCGACCCGTCATACTATTTTTATAAACAAAATATGCTTTGACCGAGAATTAAACCCGAGTCGCCTACGTGGCGAACATTCTACCACCAAACGCACTAAGGCCCGCCGCAAATTGAACCCAGCCCACGCAGAGCACACGCGCAGCCCACGCGTGCATAACTTTGTAAAACATGCTTTTAAATGAAGTGGCGCATATTGGACCCAGCCCAGAGCTGCTGCTGCCACCCACGCGTGGATTGGTTTGTGCTCGCCGCACAGATTTCGTGGGTCTTGTGCAGCATTGGTTTGTTTCAAAAATCTGAAATATGGTTGATCCCGAATTGGGTCCAATATGCGGTAAACTGATCAAAAACGTGGACGTGGAAAGGATGGGTTAAGCGTGGGCTACGCATGTGCTAAGCGTGGGCTGGGTTCAATTTGCGGCGGGCCTAAGGCTTATATTTAATTCGATCCGTGAAGCTGCGGACTTGATATACATATGCCAATATTTTTTTGAAATTTATATTGAATAGTGTAGTTTTTTATTTGTGAAAGAGTTATTATGATCGGTTTAGTATTTTTAAAGAATAGCAGCTACAAACAAACAAAGTAACCAAATTTACCTTTTTTAATATAAGCCTTTCCGGGACTGTGCGGGGTAATTTAGGTACCTCAGATGCGGTTTTCTTCTTATAACTTTTCAATAAATTTTTATTTTTTTGCCTCCCTCCAGGTAATCCTAGAAAATTTATAATCAAATTATTTTTTTACAAAAATTATTAGATATAACTTTAGTTTTTCACAAAAATTTAAATTAATTACTTGGGGCACCCGAGTTACCCCGCACGGCCTGCATTGTATTAAAATCCTACGCGCACAGTCCTGTCGTCAGGCAGCCAAATAATTTAAAAATATTGTTTGTCTCGATTACTGTTGGTATTTACTTTTCTTTGCGGTACGTAGATATATGCATATTTCTTAGTTTTGGTTTAGAGCCTTTTAAATTTCATAATAACATAAGCTAGAAGTGTATTGTTTGTCAAAATAAAAAAACATAAAATAATTTTAAAAACACATATTACATATCTTTCAACAGAATTGTATATAGATTCCAAAAAAAACAAGCTTTAAATCATATGAATTAAATAACTCTATCTCTTCCCACTGTGCGGGTACTGTTAAATTAATTAAAATCCCTGTTTCCTTTAGTATATTGATGTTTGTATTTCTACTGCGTGTTGTATAGTACAAACTATAATATAAATATAAAGCGACATATTATTAAGCCTACAAAGAATAAGAAATTAAAAAATGTGTAAATATTGTAAGAGATAAGCAGCTTTCTTATTACACTTGACAGGTTTAACGGTTAGACATTTAAGCCTAGGCACAGATAGATATAGGTACGCTATATTGCGCATTGCTTCCAATGGTGCAAACTTGGCCTATAGGACGCCGGCTGCTTTGCGTAAAGCTTTGTTTGCATGCTAACGAAATGCAATTTGCGAATGGCGGAACGTATTCTACTCGTAATTGTTTAACTTTAAATGTGTCCTTTAAAATTAATCAATTTGAACACGGCCGCAATTCCCTAATCACATTTTGTAAGTATAAAGTGTGTCCCAGGATAGGTATTACAAGAAAGCAAATAGACTAAATATTTTTGAATTTTAAAACGCAATATTGGGAAACTGGTCGCATGGTTCAAAACTAATATATACCAAATTGTACTTCAATTGGTACTATACAGGGCAAGTTATAACTAAAAATATGGAAAATGCCCAGGAACTAACTACTTTTATTTTTTAAATGAAACAAAATTGTATAAGTAAATGTTGTAGTGAATTAAATTGTATGTCAAAAGTTGAAGCTAAAGCATAAGAGTAAAAAAATGTAATTGTCAATTTTTAATATTACGCATTACAACTTAAATATAAGGCTAGGAGGAGCAAAATTTAAAATAAAATTAAATAATTTAAAACATTTTTTTCTAATTCGATACCCTAGGCCAAGTATTTTAAAAACTGTTAATGCATAATGTAAAATATTGATAAAATTATTATTTTTTACTTTAATATTTTAATTTTGACATAAAATTTAATTATCTACAACATTTACCAATACAATTTTACTTTAGTACTTTACTCGTATAGATTTTTCACCTACTAAAATTTATTTTCATATAAATTTAGGCAGCAAACGCAACTCCAAAAACTGAACTTAAGGTCAAGTTAATGTAACTTAATATCGGTATTATTTCTTTTAGTTCATGTGTAAGTAAAATTAAAATTGATACATACGACTGCAATAAAAATTATCAAAAGTTAATAATAAAGACAATTTTGGATAACTTAAAAACTGAAAATAAATCTATACTATTTACATAGGTACTATTTATGAAAAAAGTAAGTAAACACGATTTTCTAAAAAATTAAGTAAAAAATTGTCCCTTTAAAAAGAAGGCCATGGTTTTTTGTTGCAAAATATCGACCATGTTAATAAAAAAAAATAATACGTGTAGATAAACAAAACATGCATAAAATGTAAATATCAAATTTTTTTATACGGTCGTAAAAAAATACAATATTTAACACGCGTATAAAGATTTATTCTTTTTTAATTATGGGATTGCCGCACTTGCCGGATGGCTTGTTTCCATTCAAATAAAAAGTATCACTTTATGCCCTTTTTACGTAAATTACTGTATACTTACGATTAAAACAGACTTTATCCTCAAGCGTTATAATCATAAAAATGTAGATTTTTGCAATCAAAAATAATACAACAACCAAACAAAACAACAACAAAAACCCATGTCCAGCTATTACACAAATGTAAATATAGGCTATTGATTATTTTGTTTGGAATTTTTAAAGATTCCACTTATTTTATGAAAAATATTAATATCTTTTTGACTGCTTAATCATTTAAGTTTTGCGTTTATGTAATCAAAAGACAAATTATCAAATTTATCTAAATGTAACATGTTATACAGGGTGTCCACAAGAAACTACTGCAATCTATTTTCAAAAAGTAAGTTTTGGGAATTATTAAAAATTTAGGAACATTATTATGTCAATAGAAGACATACAACTTAATTATATTGGCTGCTTAAGCACTTTTGGTTATACCAAAAGTTAATTGTCAAGTTTCTTATTTAGAAGAAGACAATATTTTCAATTTTAAAAGAAAATTTTGGAAAATGGTTCGTATGGTCCAAAACTAGGAAATATAACATTTTACTTTGATTGGTCTTTTATAGTTAGTTTTAACCACAAGAATAAATATATTAACCAGAAGGATATCTGGAAGGCGGCTTCTTTGATGTCTCCTAGCGCGTCTCATGACCTCGAACTGCATATTTTGCAGGCGTTTCATGAGCGTACCTAAGAAATTAACATGTTTAGGCGCCTATCTCTTAAAAATATATTTTAATATTATTATAATGCATTTTATAACATCTATGCAATCAAATAAAACAGATGCTTTAATAATATGTCGTATTGAGATATATTAATAATTATTATGAAATGTGTCTATTTATTTTCGCATATGACAATTTTTTATTTTTCATATTTTTGAAGTTTCTATTTATCCATTTAAGGATATGGAATAGTCTAACTGTAACAAACCATTTAATTAAATAACTAATTGGAAATTGTTCACAAGGATGTAAAAAACTATTTTTAAACGGTTTTACTTGACCTGTTTGTTATTTATTTGGAATTATTTTTTGGGTCAAATCTAGTAATTGAAATTTGACCCCCTTCCTGACGACCGATCGATCTGAAATTTGGTACACTTCCTTAGTCTTGATGACAATACATATAACATATTCTTTATGATTGTAAATCCAACATGGCCGCCGATACAAAATGGCGGATTACATATTACTACAACCTCAATATGGGTATCAAATTAAAGGGCTTTATTGGTAGAATAGAACCACTATGAAAAAAATAAAATCCAAGATGGCCGCCGCCACAAAATGGCGGATTATATATTTTTTTCACAAATACCTCAATATGGGTATCAAATGGAAGGGCTTGATTGGTAGAATAGAACCCACTATAAAAAAAATTAAAATCCAAAATGGCCGCCGCCACAAAATGGCGGATTACATATTTTTTCTCACAACTACCTCAATATGGGTATCAAATGAAAGGGCTTGGTTGGTAGAATAGAGCTCACTATAAAAAAATAAAATTCAAGATGGACGCTGCTGCAAAATGGCGAATTACATATTTTCCACAACTACTTCAATATAGAATCGTTGGTTAGTTCTGGTTAGTTATAGTAAGGCGAACTCAATAGAATGAGAAGTATCAACTAACAACAAAACTAAAAACTTGAAAATAAATTATGTAAAAAAATACTTTTTATGTTAAACGGTTTTATTGTACTAAAAGCTAAAAAATAATTCGGTAAGTCCTAGCTACCAGATCGCACCAATCTTCTTATCAATCTGGGGTATTGATCAGACAAATATTAAAATCGTTGGGCAATTGACATTTCTATCATAATATTTACTCTGGATACGCTTTAGTTTTTAAAATATGTATTGTATAATTTACACAAGTGTCTATTTATTTTTCCATATGACAATTTTTCTATTTTTAACATTTTTGAAATTCTTGTTTATACATTTGAGTGTATGGAATAATCTAACTCTACCAAATAATTTAATTAAATAACTAATTGCAAACAAGGCCTACTTTTTTCTTTCTTCTTCCATGATAGGTAATTAATTACACAATTCACAGAAAAATCACTAAACAGAATATTATAGTCCAGAAAAATAAAACGTATAAAATACATTGACCGTTACCGAGTCGTTGCTTCGCCTTTCACTACTGCACTGGCAATTTCGGTTTAGAATTTCGGTTTAGTAGCCCTCGAAGGTCACAGCCTGCGCCGCTCAAGGTAAAAGAGATATCCTTCTGATTAATATATTTATTCTTGTGGTTTTAACTAAAAATAAGAAAAATGCTTAGAACTAAACTTATTTGGTTTTTAAAAATATAATAAAATTGTATAATGTTGTAGAGCATATATGGGCAACCGCCGACCAGCGGGCCGCATAAAAGAATAGAATAGAATGTGATGGAATATAATTATTATTTTTCTATTATTATTTCTCTAAATAGTAATTATTTTATATTGATTGTGAATGATACTGCTGCACAATTTAAAAAAATTACACATTGATGCATGGGCAATTGCATTATGTAACAAAGAAACTATAAAAGAGTTTCATATAAGGCGCTCACTGAGGTTGCAAGCAAGTGATGTGGCGGTGACGTGGTGAGCTGGTGGCAGGTGAATCTTAAATCGTAAAAAAATACCCAAATCGTATTTCTAAAATAAAGGAAGTAAGCAATACTGCTAAAAATTAAACTTCATATTAAAAAATTTAAAAAATTTCGAAACCAGAAATTAACAGAAAATACCTACTTGATGCCTAAACAAGGTAAAAAAATACCGGGTGTCAAAGAGTCTATAAGGCAAGCCATAACTTCTAAAGATAAAATGAGATTTGGTGTAGGTAAATGGTATAAAAAAGAGAATTTTTGCATATTTTCCACTCTACCAATTTTACATTTTTTAACGAATCGCTCTGTATATAGAAATAAAGGTAACTTCTTTAATTAGTAGTTTGAGAGTAAGACAGAACTGCTAACCGCGTGGCTTCTTCTCTGCTGAATAGCAGTCTACTAGACTTGTTTTTTTGTTCTTCTCTGCTGAATAGCAGTCTACAAAACTTATTTTTTAGGTAAAACTGCCTCTAGTAGATATATGCTACCCATACTCGATGTTTGAACAATTATGGTAGTATATGTAATGTCAAAATATTTTTGTTTGTCATTTCCTTGTCAGTTAGCTAATAGTTCATATTTTGTGGGTCAGGTGTTTTTGTTTTTACCCAACTTATACCTATTATGGGTAGCAATGCCGTTTTGTATATAGAGTTCACGTGAGAAAAAAAGGTACTAGTACTATTTTTTTAGTGCGTGATCACTGATTAAATTAAAGATATGTTCTGTAGTTTGGCGGATTCATTTAATGGATGGTAATTAGTTGAGTACTCGCCAAAAATGAAATTAAAAGTACTAAAGAAACCAAAAAATTAAAACAAGTAAAAAGATACTTTAAAATCGACGTTTAATGTCAGAGACATTTCAGAATCTCCTAAAAAAGATAAAAATTTTAAAATTTAAAACCTAATAGGTAAGTGGTAATTTTTATTTTTATTATTTGTATTTAATTTATCTTGACAACGGTGGCAGATTTGCCACCGAAACGTTTATTTAAAACTATCTTTTTACTTGTTTTAATTTTTTTGGTTTTTTTAGTACTTTTAATTTCATTTTTGGCAAGTACCCAACTAATTACCATCCATCACTGATTAAATTTTAATTATAAAACATTAAAAAGACTAAAATAAATATTTAAAAAAAATTTAGCCAGCTTCAAAAAGATTAATTAAACTCACTAAACATGTAAAAATTCTAAATATATTTTTTTTTTTAATTAACTCGGGTAATGACATTCCGCTAAACTGCTAGATGATAATAGCTCAATACTTACACAAAAGATTTTTTACTTTAATATTAGATATTATTACTACTACATTTTTCTAAATTTTTTAATTAATTATTTTAAAGTTTTAGTGAAAATTATTTTGTTTTAAGGTCGGCTATTTTTTTTTAAATATTTTTTGAACTTGTAGGATGCTATTTAAAAATTATAGTTAGACTACAAAATGTTAATTTGCCAACTTGCTTAATGCCTATTTTTAATACTAGTCACTAAGACTTTGCGATTGCGTTTTTTTACCTTACCCGTGGTTCTTGGATTAATTTGTGTCCAATCATGGCCGCCTAGATGCAATATTTAAAATGGCTTTTAAAAAAATAGGAAAAAAATAATCCGATTTAAAATTGCCTAATGAACCCAAAAATTATTAAAATATATAGGGTGTTCTATTTACAAATTTAAAAGTATAGCTATTTCCGAGTAAACCGAAAGTTACTAAAAGTGGAAAATATGCGAATGTTTCATACTTAAGAAGTTATTGTCTCTTATAAATTCGTTTACACCCAGTATATGTACCTAAATCGTAGTAGAAAAGTAATAATAATGACAAAATAGTTTTTTCCCACGACCACTTGTGAAAATAGCAAACTGCACGCTGGTTTCATGCATAGAAAATGCGTTATATAACACTAGTGTTGCAAAGTACTTTACAGCACTAGTGTTGCAATAGTATATTACATTACAAGTGTGGAAAATAACTAATTTCACACGAGTGGAAATATTGTAGCACGAGGCGTTAGCCGAGTGCGACAAACCCACGAGTGTAAGAAAGTCATTTTCACACGAGTACTGTACACTATTTTTCCTACGACCACAAATTATTCACCAAAAAAAAAAAAAGTTTGTCTGTTCTGAAAAAATAAAAAACAATTGAGAACTTTGCAACACTAGGGTGATATTGTGATATGTACTTTTCCTCACTGCTCTATTATACTGTTTTGACAATATTTTTACATCGAAAATCACCTACCTAGAAGCATTATATAACTTTTCTTATTTTTGAATTTAAAAAGGCCCCCACTTAATAAAAATTGTATGGTTTTGTTAGGTAATAACGGTAATTGTTTAATACGGTTTTCTGCTATTATACGGGTTTTTCAAAAATTATCGATACTTACATATTGTAGACACTCTTCTAAATAAAATATCCAAAATATTCCGTTTTTAAAAAATATCAGTAAACAAACTTACGGGACCGGAGAGTGAAAAGGGGTACTGGGTGGGGTAAAATTGGTAAAACGAGTTAATGAAACTGAACATCACATGTAAAATTAAGTAAAAATTACAGTTTTTCCTCATATTTTAAAGAAAAAATATAAAAATATGAAAATTGTAAATGCATAACCTAAAGTCCTAAAAGTAAGAAAAAAACGACTACCAAACGTCAGTTACCATGCAAAATATGGAAAGCATTTATGGAAAGCATTTGGCAACGTCGGAAGGGTCTGATTCTATTTATGAATGGATAAAAGAAAGTGGATTCATAAAGTGTGTATTAGCCTTAGGTTTAATTAGGATTTAATTACAACTCTACCTTGTTTGAGTACACGAAGAAAGAGAGAAAGGAATTTGATCTATAGGCTTTTTTCTCTGGCGCTTTAAGTCGAACGGTCAAGCGGCAAGGCTGCCTCTATAAGGTGCGTGCTCAAAGGTAGAAGGGAGATTTTTAATTTGATCTACTTACCTGACAACACTGTGCCACTGAGCGAGCCTGTCAGTGAAAGTTGTTTTTTGTGGTTATGTCTATTTTTGTTTATGTTTATTAAAGCAAAGATTTCTCTTTCGAGCCAAAAAGTACTTTCCCCTTCTACTTTATACACTTTGCATGTGTCCCAAATTCGACCTCCCTTGTGATATTTTTCTCATATTTGGTGCATAGCGTCCTCTACAACCCTGAGCATTCTTAATTTTATTTAAAGCAGAGCTATTTGCCTCATTAATGTTCCTTCACTTACAGAAAGGCTTCCCTTTCTGGCTCCATTGTTGGGCTGTGGGGATTTATTGCTTTTTTCTAGGTATTTTCATAGAACTTTGCTTTTAAGAATTTTTGTATAGCTCGGTTCTAATTACGATAGAATTTTATTTTAATATACTTTTCTTTTTCCAAATTTAACTTATACATGTTTTTGCAATCATTAATACTCTACCTCCTAAAACTATATTTTTACATTTACATTTTGTCTGGACTTTAATAAAAGGTTTGGATTATCTTTTTAATTTAAAGATGTCTTAGGCATGGGTTTTAAATTACCATTGCTTAACAGGACGCTAATACACACGTCACCTAGTATTATGCACCTTTTTATATGGAATATCAGCTTCCTTTCTAACAAAATTATAATATCATCTGCAAATATTTTAAATGGATGTTTTTTGTATTACACTTAATATTATAATTTAGTCATTTACAGTTTTCCTATTTTTTTTATTTTTTCACCGAAAATCCCCTTAAAAATTATTTTTTTTAGCAAATACTAATTTAAGCTAAATTTAATTTTTTAGTAAGAATTTTATTTGCTTCCCCCAAACAAACCCTTAAAAATAGGGAAAACCCGGTCAAATGCGCATATTTGTACGAATCTGGTCGATTTGAGAGGATTCAAATATGTTTTATTTTTTTTCAGGGAAAGCCCCTTAAAAATTATTAGTTTTTTAATTACTTTTTTGGCAATTTTTTTTTTTTTAGTATAGTTGGTACAATTTTATTTTTTTTTTAACCAAACATCCCAAAAAAATGTAAAATTTTCTATTTTTCTGTTATTTTTTACCGAAAACCCCTTTAAAAATCATAAACTAATTTCAGCAAATAGTAATTCTATCTAAATAATTTTTTTTTAGTAAGAAATTAATTTTTTTCCTTTCCAAAGGAACCCTTAAAAATTGAGAAAATCCCCCCAAAGAAACCATTTATAATAGAGAAAACCCGTTAAAATTTTACATATAAAAAAAACTAAATGTACAGTTTTCGTAAGGGATTTAGACAAAATAAGACGCACAGTTATAAATACGTTCAGACAGTAAAAGAAAAATCCTGGATACGGGATTATTAAAATTTCATATTTATACCGCTGCCGCAGCATATTCTTTTATTCCACTCCGAAGAGTTTTACTTTGGGAAATGCCTTTATTAATAAATGTCATGTATATTTTCACAGTTTTATGAATTATATTTTTTGCAGGGCGAGAAGGGTGAAATCGGCAGAAGAGGAAGGCGGGGCAGACCGGGACCGCAAGGACCCCGGGACCACCCGGAAAAGTAGGGGAGATAGGACTGCCAGGATGGATGGTAAGTGTGGCTTTAGGTTAATTCTCAATATAAAGGAACGTTTATCTTTTTGTGAACGAAATGTTTGTATGTACCACATAATGAAAATAATATAAATATTATTTTAAATATTAATTACTAATGTTTTATTTTTATTTTCCTGCTTTACATAAAAAGAATGGAAGATGGTGGACTTAAAGTAGTTAGTTGAAGGACAGTCTGCGTGATTTGCGACAAAACAGGATAAATACAACTTTAAATAATTACAGCTTTACATTTTTCTGGTATCATAGAGGTTAAATAAACTTACTACATCATCTTTTAATTAAAATCAACAATTTTTAAAATGCTATACCGAATTTGGTAAAAGTTAACTGAGTCCAACATACTGAAATACTGAAATAATAAATTTGCTGTCGATTGCTTCTAAACCTCCAAACTAATACCTATTATTTAAGAATAAAAAAGTTATCTAGAGATTAATATATTTCATTTTTTTTTAGTTTACCAAATAGCAGTTAATTGCTTTATAAAAACTTTTAGAATATCTGTTTATGTAACTTTTTTTATTTTATAGGGAAGACCTGGGCCAGGGGGAATACCAGGCCAGCCAGGAGCAAAAGGAGAAAAAGGGATTCATCGGTAAGAAATACATATATTTATTTTCATGTTAATTATTTGAAAGGACTAAGAATTTATATATTTTGCAGTAAGGTTTTAATTTTTTTAATAATATACAACTTATTTTTAGTAAGTTAATTTTTAAACTAAACAACTGAAGTTTTAACTATAACCACACAAAACAATTCTAATATTTTTAGTAATAGGCTTTGACACTTACTTGCATGGATTATCTGACCGAGAGCCCCTTCGAGTAACGTTGGACGTATAGTGATGAGTCATAGCATGCTAAGTACGACAATCATCACATGGTAAGCATCAGCCCTGCACGTCATCACCCTGTATATTTTTGAAAGTTAAAAATAATTAAAAAACTTTAAGCTCTAGGCTTGAAATTTTTCTAGGATTTAGTTCATTTATAGTAAGGTTTAATTAAAAATGACAATCGTTTTCTTTGAGCACAAGGATCTGCCAATCGAACTGAAAGGTGTCACTGATTTGGATGGCCATATTTCCAAAACTAATAAAGTTAGGTGTGGTTTTTCTAACGCTTTTTTAAGATCTTTTTAATGGTAATATAATATACAGAGTGACTTATTAAAAAAATCCACCCTGTATTTTATCACTAGTATCACCGTTAAAAGATCTTTAAAACACCACATTAGTTTTGGAAATATGGCCATCCAAATCAGCCACACCTTTCAGTTCGCCTAGCAGGTACTAGTGCTCATCGAAAACGCCTGTCAATTTTTTTTCTTAAACCTTACTATGAATAAATTAAATCCTAGAAAAATTTATAAACCTACAGCTCCAGAAGTTTTTTTTATTATTACTATTATTTTAACCTTTTAAAAATATACAGGGTGGTGATGTGCAGGGCTGATGCTTGCTAGGTGATGATTGTCGTACTAAGCATGCAATTATCCATCACTATACAAATTTCTAGCCTTACAGGCCTAACGTTACTTAAAGAATTTACTAGCTCTCCTACTATCTCATACAGCTTGACTGAAATAGTTATCCTGCCAGTATTTAGTTGTTACCTACTAATTTAGCCGCAAAATTGTTTGTTAAAAACTTTTTGCCGACAAAATGTCTTCAAAAACCACAAAATTCTTCAAAATATTTTGGAGATTTCTGGAAATTTTACAAAAGAACTTTTAGCAATAACTGACCAGGCATCATTTTTTAATAATTTTAGCTCAACATCTATTCGTAAAAAGTTTTTTAAACCATAATTAATTGCACATTTACTAAGCAACATATTAGTGATTTGTGTTGTTAATGTCAACTTTGGGTTTATCGCCTAATAAGGCCCCTACATACGGACGTGGATGTATTTACACATGTACTGCATACATAAAGGCTTAAACAGAAACGTCTACGTCGCTTTCCTACAGACGTGAGTTCCACTGTTTGCACGTTCAAACACGCAGCAAAATTTTGCATGCATCTTGACGTTTTTGGTTGCGCGTTCATGTATGCACGTAGATGTCCTCATACATCCATGTCCGTATCTACATACGGACGGGGCCTAGTATATAGGCAACAGGTACTTAAAGACAAACAATGGCAGAAATCACGTTCACTGTAACAACAACTTATCCTACATTTAAGAAAATATAATTAAATTTAAATTAAATTTTGTTTTTTTTATTTATAAGATGCTCTTTGTTCTTAACACTAATTATTACCAAACAAAAATGAACATTAATTATTGTTTACTTCATTTTTAAATATTGGGGTTTTATTGCGCATTTCCTAAATGTACTTAACTAAAATAGGAATAATTGTTAGTTTCCCGCCTCTTAAGCCGCGTCCAACGCTACGCCGCATACTTGGCCACACAACGCGGACGTGAACGGAATTCATGTCGTTTCAAGGACTTGGTAAAAGAGGCAATTTAGAGCTTGTCGGTTTTATGGTGTTCTGCGCAAAAAGGTTGATTAGTGTAAATGGATTTTTAGCGAATTGTTGCAAGTCTGGACGGGGATTTACAAAAAAACTATTCCAGGTGTCCTTCGCCAATCTTGATAAAACCGCAATTTTGTTGGTTTAATGGTGAAACTCACTAAATAACATTTATTATTTTGGGACATGACATCGATTTTATGCAAAGTTTGTGATAATAATAAAAATATATATCGTCTTTTTCATGTTAAATATTTTACTGAACCTTTACAGAAGCCATAACTGTAGTTTATAATTTTTGTTTTTTATATAAAAACTGCACGTGACTAAGATTTGCCCCACTACTTTTTAGCAAAAATATAATTAGTTAGTTTCACCTTTAAGCCGACGATATATTGTAGTACATCAAAATATACAAGGCGTTTTTTTATCGGCCTTTAAAGACTTTTAAGAGGTAAAATGCTTTTCTAAAATGCACCTTTAAAATTGTTATTTTTTTTAATATATTAAGAACGAATTCAGATAATTTTACGAAATTAAAAACATAATTTTACTAAACGAAAGTACTATCATCTTCTGTTCATTTTTTTCTGATATTAAAAGAAAAATTAAGATGGATTTTGTAAGTGTATGTTACTAGTTTAAAGTGTTTAATGGCCAATTAAAAAAATACGTGTCTCTTATTTTTTGATGTACTACAACAAAATCGTTTTGTTTTCAAAATCGGCAATGAAAGCCTAGGATAGTTTCCTTATTAGGTAAGGTTGAGCAGCTTTGGGTTAGACCATGAAATCAAATAATAGTATGATAACTAAAAATTATAGTTTCTCTTCGATCGAACAGCTTTTCTTTGTTTTGTTACCTCCAAAATGCATTATTACTTTAGATGAGGACGTACGTACTTTTTGGCCATGACCGAAAATATTTTTTCAGAGTTTAAAATTTAGTCTCTGGACCAGTAATAAAATTGGCTTTATAATTAGAACACTTTTAAATCTATTTTAGGTGGGATTCCTTTTGACTAGTCTACCACGAATATTTATACCGCCATATATGGGAGCGGCGCCTTAACCCAGCCTGTCAATGTCAAGTGTTTCGTGTGTTGGACTGAGCTCACACACTCACTTTTTTGTCAAACAAGTTTACTACAACGTTTTACATCCAATTTTAACAATGGGCCAAAATCATAAGGGTTACAGTCACGAAGCTCGCCTAGTCCGATACCCCAAAAAATGTGTTTAGGAGTTATGGTTTCATGACTGTGACCCTTACTATTTTGGAGACAATGTTTAAAAATTGCATATAAAACATTTTAAGACAAGTAAACCTATCTTACAAATAAAAACAGCGTTCGCCCATCCCAACACCCGAAACATTTGACACTGACAGGCTGGGTTTAAGCAAAGTTTCCATATATGGCGGTATGAATATCTGTGGTAGACTTGTCAAAAGAAACCACCTTAATAGCTTTTAAAGGGGTTGTTATGATGAAGTCGAATTCATTACTGGCCCATGCACAACTTTTCTCATGCTTTAATGTTCACTGGTGACGTTTGTCAATGTCTGTCAAAGTATATGCCAATGTGTATACTATAGAAACATATTATACCCATATCAGCATAGATACAATATACTACTTTTAACATAAAGAGCAAATGTTTTGAATTACTGGTTGTTATGCGGTTGTTTCAGTAATTCAGGTAATAATTCCTGTTTTAATTGGTTTAGATTATCAAGTCTCTACTGTTACTAAACTAAATTGAATGGTTAGGAAATCTGACAAATATAATCAACGGTAATTAATTAAAATAAGGTTCCTATCGTTAAAGTTTTATGTGACTGTTTGATTAATCAATAGATCGTGGCAATTAGCTTAAATATATACATACTGTAATGAATCATTACCACACACGAAAAATAAAAGAATAAATCATTATTATAATGTTTATTTTTAAAATATACGTTACTCTTATCTTTAAGTCCAAACTTTCATTATTGTGCTAAAAATATTTCTGATAAGACACATTACTTTAGGAAGTACAGAGTGTTTCCTTTTATATTGTAATAAAATAGGTTTAAGAACTTAAAAAAATACGCGCATTTTAAAACAAAACATGGTGTTTTGGAATAAGATATGTTGTATCTTTTAAAATGTAAAGGTATTTATTTTTTTAATTTGCACCACAACAAATGTTTTTATAAATTTGGGATACAACATTTTCTCATGAAAAATACTTTTTTGTATTTCTTCTAGTGGTGTCTTGGCAAAAACAAAAAAATAAGTAAATAAAAATTAACAGCTGTTCCAAAATTATCCACAACATTTCATTACGAAAGTGACATTTTGTCTTTTAGACACCATCATCAACATTGTTGTTTTAAATAGACGGAATATTTTGTTTTAAACTTATTGAACTTGTATTTTATTTCTAAATCGAATAATATATTACGCTTATACATTTATGCGACCTTTCAAGCCAAAAACTGTAATTTAATATTTTGCCATTAAAAATTATGATTTTATTCCAAACGTTCAGAAAAAAATGTATTCGCCGTATAGATGCATTTTTTTCTTTCATTACTGCTCATTACATTATTTTTTTATCTAATTTAATACCAAGACACAAGAAAAAATTAATTTACGAAAATTTAATAACGCGTAATTAAAAAAAGCATTTATTTGAATTAAACGCCCCTATTAACTTTCTCATAGCCTGTCACAAAAAAATGGATGCACACTTACCTGTTTACAAAAATGTTTCTGTTTATAAAATCAAAAATTTTATTAGCAAACTAGTAAATGATGGTTTTCCGGCTTAAAACGTCGGATAAATGTAAAGTGTAATATGTATTTGGATTTAGAATTAAAATTCAAGTTTATTAACGTAAAAACTAAATACTCCGCCTATTTTAATAATATGTTGACGATGACGGTTCAAGGACAAACTGTTGGATTCTAAATTTTATAGTCTAATTTTATAGAACAGTAAACGTGTCAATGATATGTGTCATTTGTTTAAAAATATTACCTCAAATAAACTCAGAAAAAATAAAGGCTTTTTGCAAAAATTAGTTTTTTTTCAAATAATTCCAGAACGGCTGTAAATTTTAAATTTACAAAACGAAATATTGGAAATCATAAAAATGGGCAACATTGCCCGACTTTAACCAACCCTGTTATCTCTTACCGTTTTCGAGGTCCTTATGGTGGCCCTCGAATTTATAACAGACTGTAATATATCAATTATCTTTTTGGTGGCACAAAGATTCACTTACAAACAGTGTTTATACCTTAAGAGAAAGATTTAAAAAGTCTACGCAGTGTCGCTGCGTGCCCTCCGAAGGGTTAAGACCACATATTTAATATTATTAACTTAAACTCATAAAATTTGTTTTAAATTAAAATTATTAAATAGTCACTCTTGCTAATACCTGCAGTTATCAAAATTTAGTGGCTTATAACATTAAAACCTTAGGATTTAGTTTTTATGTTTACTTAATTTCCATTTATTAAAAAAATGTACACCACTAATGTGATTATTGCCTCGTGGACTTTATAAATGAAAGATGACTTCAGGTGCAGATTTATTTAAATCATCATTAATTTGAATTTCTTTCATAACGGATAAGCGAAGTCGCTGTTCATTAATATTAATGAAGCTTTTAGCACTGTTTCATTGAAAATATTCAGACGAAATAAAATTAAAGCGCCGATTAAATTAAACTACAGAAAATATTACTAGTCAAACAAAGTATATTTTTGTACAGTGCATTATAATAATGTCCTTTTTATTCTTCTTTTTTTAATGGAATAATTTACTAAATTAAAACTTGGGGATAGGAACTTAAAGCAGAAATAATATGTTTTAGGGTAAAATTGACAAATTTAAATTTTAGAATGGCTGCTGAGCCCTATCTTGGAAAAAGAATTTCAATAAAATAATAATTTTAAAGCTTTTTATAAGTACTCTCCAGCCCTAGAATATAAAGTTAATACCTTTACCTACTACAAGATGGTGGTACTTTAAAAGATACCTAAATACCTGATTTGGATGGTCATATTTCCGAAACTAATAAAGTTAGATTTACCTAATGTGGTATTTTCTTAAAGCTCTTTAAAAGATATTTTTGATAATGTACAAGATAAAAAGTATGTATATTTTAAATTACACTATATCAAGCCAGAATATGGTTTGCCAAGCCCCCGGGAATTTATTTACTAAAACCTTTTATTGTTAAAAAATATACTTCATTAGAAAAGGGGTTCATTTTTATAGCCGGATCTTGTACTATTAGCTCTGCCATATAAAATACCGGGTGACCACAAGATTACTAGCAAGCCTGTCATTTTCTTGACAAGTCTTACACGATTTTAAAATTTTGTTTGGATGTATGGTTAAATAGGATGCAGATTTCTGATGTTTCAGATTTTTTGGCACATCCGATTAAACCGGAAATGCCTCTTACTTTGGTGTTTTAAATGAAACGCCCTATATATTTTCCTAAAAATGAATTCAACAGGCTGTTCCAAAAAAAAATGTACCACATAGTATATCTACCTTAAGTAGTTCTTAAGAAAATGGAATGTAAAAATGCATGTTAACAAATAATGGTAGAAAAGAGCCTATGTGGTACTTTACACATACTTATTTAAGCTTATATCCTATTACCTTAAAAATACAATTTTTAGTTTTACCAAAACTGCCTTAGAAATTGACTTCCGGCAGTAAAGAACTTTAATAATTTAAATGAAAACCACCTAAGGCTTAAATTAAAACTTAATACTTTTTTCCTTTTTAATTTTGTTAATTATATCCTATCTCTAAATTTAGTAGATTTAAAGATATTAATAGTGAAACGTCAACAAATATATATTTTCTTCGCTATTTTTAGAGCAATATTACTATCAATATCTTAATAATTATTAGGTTTAAAGATAGGATATAATGAACAAACGAGATTGAGAAATAGGTATTTAGGTTTAAATTTAAGGCCTAAAATAGTAATTTTCATTTGAGTTATTGAAGTTCTTTAATGTCGAAATTCAACTTTTTGGCACATTTGGTAAAACCGAAAATTGTATTTTTACGGGAATAGGATCAAGGTTCATTTAATATGTGTAAAAATCGCTTTAGCGCTTTTTCATCATCATTTGTTTCTTAACAAATCAATAAAAAATGGCGGTTAACATGACATGACGTATTTTCTTGAAACTGCCTGTAAAATTTATTTTGAACACTGGAAATCTGCAACCTATTCAACCATATATCTGACCAAAATTTAAAATCGTAAGACACTATTTAAGAATATGACAGGCTTGCTAGTAATCTCGTGGGCTCCCGGTATATTAAAATTATAAAATAAAATATTTAACTACAGGGTGTCCGGTAACTTTACCGACAAACTTTAAGAGATGATTCGACAATGAAATATAGAAACAAAATTACATATGAACATATGTCCCAATCGTATTTATTTTTGTACTACTGGGTGTTAAAAATTAAAAAATATCGTTTTTTTTATAGTAACTTGAATACGAGTTTTAATATTTTTAATAAATTTAGAGCCGTTTTAAATTCATAAAAAAAAACTTTTTAACTCGCAAGAAAAAAATTACCAGTTATGTTCGTGGCGAGTTTAAGGTAAACACTTTTTACGAAAAAAATGGTACGCCACTGGATTTTTTTAATTCAAAATATTTTTTGAATCTTTATTTACTTCAAAAGAAATTTGATCCCTTGACATTTTTCATTAAATGTGCGGTTTTCCATAAGTAAATACAAATCATTTCTTGGCACCGTTATATCGCCATCTAATTAAAAAGGAAAAAACAGAATTCTTATTTTGCTTTTAAATATAAATAAATAAAAATAATGAGAACAATTAAATTAAAACTTATTTAATAGTCAGTGGCGTGCTTTTTTCTATAAAATATTAACGCTTATACCCTCATAGACAACACTGGTATTATTATTTTTTCTGGTGTGCTAACAAATATCTTCTGATGCATAGAAGACGTCTCCATTTTTTTAAATATTTAAACTGGTATAAAAGTTATTATAGAAAAACAATAATTAAAAAAATATATTCCACGTAGTTTAAACACTATGACGTTTGGGACATAAAATATGTTCCTAGGATTTTTTACTTTTTAATTGCAGAACCATTCCTTAAATTTTGTTGGTAGAATTACCGGATACCCTGCGGATAAAAGGGTTGATAGTATTTGTGGTTATATCTCATGCGAAATAATGTTGAGTTATAGTTCATATATAACGTAAAGTTTATAAGAACCTATTTAAAGCACGCAAAGAAAATGGAATGTATAGTGACATCCTGTGGTATATTTTTAAACTTATAATTGCGTTTTGTTTTGTTTTTAGGGTCTAAAAGGTGAGAAAGGAGACAAAGGTGCTGATGGAACACCAGGAAAAGATGGTCTACCCGGTCTCCCCGCATCAACTTCCGACGATACTACTAGATATGTACCTGTACCGGGTCCTCCAGGACCTCCTGGTCCACCAGGTATGCCAGGATTATCCATTACAGGTCCTAAAGGAGAACCTGGAGCTCCAGCCTATGGAGAGCCAATGTTTAATCTTAGACCAGGTAATATTTATTTACTATAATTCGCTTTAATGGGTGGCAGCTTTAAATTAAACTTTTAGTTTAAAGCTAAACTGTGCGCAATTAACTGCAACTGGATTTTTTGGTAAATTTTAAATCGTTGATTGCTCTTAAATAAAGTGCATTAACAAAACGCGGTTTTTACCGTTTGGCAGGTAAACTTTTTGAAGGAAGATGGCTTTTCCAATTTAAGTAAGGTTTTTCCTGTTTTTATTTTACAGGGTGTAAAAAGTCCTATATTTTACAAAAAATTGTGTCAAGAGCGACACTTTACAAGATAAAATATATTTTTGTTAACCAAAATAAGTCTCTTTGATTTTTGTTATCTGCTTTATTATTTATTGTTTTTTAAATATTTTTTTACATCTTGTCTTTCCTGTATTGAACACATTAACACAGAGGTTAACTTTTTCAGCTAATTTCAAATGTACATAAGTACCTTTTAAAACCCTATTAGAATTTTAGATTAGAAATTTAATAACGCGTCAGTAGCGCCGCATATGTAATTTATTTTTAATTGGGTAAATAAAGGGTCTTTCAATAAGAGTAATAGTTTTCCAAATAAAGGTTTTTCGCCATATTTTTTATTTCTAGGTGTAACTATATTTAGTATAGTGTGCAGTTTTATGATGCAGCGTTTGACTTCTCTCGATAATTTAAGAGTAATAAAAAAATATTAACAAAGTAGTAGATTAATTATGGCTACTCAACATTTATTAATTCGAGAATTGGGTCGCTATTATCCGTACTCTGCACAGGTTATACGTCGCACTGTGAAAAAGTTTGAACGTAAAGTTAACTTACGTTCTATTTGAAAAACTATTACTCTTATTGAAAGACCCTTTAGTTACATCTTAAGGTTTTTGTGAGCACCACATATTATTTTGTATTTAGGATTTCAGTCGTTTTTTCCAACTTTTAAGAAGTATGGACAATTATTATCAGGGCGTTTTTTACTTTTGCTAAAAGTTAATAATGGCTTAGATATAATGTTTTTCTGAATGCCTTTTTCACTCACCAGAGGATCATTGCATCGCCGTATTGATTTGAAATTTGGTTATTTTAGGTCATTTTTTAATTGGTTTAGAACAAAAGTTACCAATCTTTTTTAATTCCAGTAATTAAAAGAAAACGTACGAGGTTATGGCTTCCACATTCCACACGCTCCTCATGCGTGTTTTTTTAAAATAAAATTCTAATAGGGTTTTAAATGGGTACTTACGAACATTATTAAAATTATCTAAAAATTGGCATCTGTGCTAAAGTGTTTAGTACAGAAAGAACAATATTAAAAAAAAATAAATAAAAATAATATCTTGAAAAAAAATACCAGATATCAAAAATCAGAAAAACTTGTTTTTCTTTTAAATGGTTTACTAAATCACAATATATATTTTAAAACACATTTTTTTTTTTTTTTTGTGAGAAAATCGCTTGACAAAGTTTTTGTAAAAGCACTACTTTTCTTTTTAACGTAGGTTGTACTCTATTTGTAAAAAAAATACAACAAATCCTGCGACTTCCATAAATTATTTTACTTCCTGGAGGTAAAAAGGCCTGTCTCATACCTTTAAATACTAATTATTATGATTACTACTTAGAAACCTTTTATTTATAGGGGTATGCTGGTATTATTTAAATTTAACATTGGAAAATTTTTGAAATATTCATCGATTATAATCTCCTTTTCTTGCACACAATTCTTGATTGAAAGCTGAAGTGGCACACATAAATATTTCATTCACTTCCTTTAAAAACCTTTGCGTTGAATTTGGCTAACCCTGTACATTGTGGCGCCTTTCTGTTGACCTTACAGGATATGGAAAAACTAAAAGAGATAAAACATCTGCGCAATGTTAATTTTATTAAAAAAAAAACATTATTTGTGATAATAAATCGTAGCTAACTTAATTTGTTTTGAAGATACAGAGTGTTTTTCAAATTTTGTCAATTTGGCTAAGCAGTTGTAACTCGCTTGATATTAAAAACTAAAAAAATATAAGTAGGAAAGTTTTAAGGATTTTGACGTAAAATCCAGTGGCGTACCTATATTTTTTCCATTAATTTTTATTTTAAAGTTATAACACAAAGTTAGATTTTTTTAAATGCAAAACCCTGCATATTTTATTACTAGGTTAAATGTCTTTTTAAAATCTGTAAGATAATACCACATTTGATATATTAAATTTGTCATAGTTTCGGAAATATAGTCATCGTCAGGCGTTCGATAATATATTGACATTTTTAAAATAAAACACCCTGTATGTTTTATTACCAATAAAAAAGATATTTTACAGACTTTTAAGAATTTACTATATTTAAAATGATTTTTTCTAATACTTAAATAAGAGATTCCAAATCTAAGTGCGTACATATTATCTACTATTTTTTAGATTTATATGATCATATTTTCAAAACTTAAGAAATAAATATATTTGGTAGGTATTTTGTTAAACATTCTTAAAATATCTTTGCAAGAGAAATATATTATACAGGGTGTTAAGTTTTAAAAAATCCTGATGATAGCCATATCTTCCGAAACTATTGAAAAATATAGTAATAAAATATGCCATTTTTCTTAGCTTTTAAAAATACCTTTTAACTGATGACAAAATAACAGCAGGGTGTTTCATTAAAGGAAATCCAGCTCTGTGTTATAACTTAAAAGTTAAAGTCAATAAGAAAAAATTTAGGTACGCCTCTAAATTCTACATAAAAATCCCGAAGACTTTTCTATTTGAATTATTTTTTCTATCACTAATATTAACCGATTTACAAGTGCATGGCCAAATTGGTAAACACTTTGTCATGTCAATCAGACGTGTTTTATCTCTTTTAGTTTTCGCTATACTCTGCAAGGTCAACGAAAAGGCGACACCCTGTACATTCACATGCCAATTTTTAAATTATTAAACATAACTATTATCTTCTAACAATATCAAGATATTATATCATCTATTCTGTGAAACAATGTCGTATCTGCAAATTTGATGACATCCAGGTAATGACATATTTATCAGAACAATCTTATCTATGGACAAAACAATTGTAGTTCGCCTTTGGTTTCTGCAGGGAAAAAGTTAAAATTGTATTGTAACTAAAATAATGAATATTGAAAATATAATTATTAATAATATAATATTATAATTTATTAGGAATATTTATTTATTTAATAGGCCTTTATTTTTTATATTATTTTTTTGAAACAGCCAAGAAAGGCTTACGTCGAAATGCTAGAAAACTGTGGGTGTCGAGTTCTTAGATGTTTAACCCATCTTTTCCCTTATTCGGCCAAAGTTATCCAAGTACTAAAGCAGTTTTTTTTATTTCACAGCATTTTTAAAAGAACGTTATTTTTAAATATTCACTACCAAAAATTTTATTTTTATCCATAAATTTTAAAATTCATATACAGTATGCCCACGGAAGGGCTTTACAATAGCACAAATGGACCAGAAATTTATATGTTCAAAAGAGTCGTATTCTTTGGCTTCCTAAGAAAACAAGATATGGTAGGGGCCCTAGAGGGATTTTGCGGTTTACTAGAGCGAGGCAGATTAATATACCGAATGATACCTTGTACTGATGTGCGCGCTATAAATCGTATCCCCTCACGGGTTTTAGCCCCTGATACTGGTCCCGTTTAACCCTGGAGATTGCACCCTTGCCTTGTGTCCCAGCTAGATCCTTTTAGGCGTTGGGTGCGTGGTATTATCAGCGGGACAACTTGCCAGACCCTGACCGGCACCAACTTGTACTTGTATTTTGGTTGTATTGGTTCAGTTCTTCAGTATTAGGTCCAGGTTTCGGTTTTAAAGGCGTTAAAACGCGCTTTACGGGTGTTCTGGATAGTCCCATATTGTCTGTATTAATTTGCAGCTATTTTGTACTCTGCCGCTAGACGCACGCTTGCGTAACTTTATTTCCTAATCCGTTTCCAAATACTTATGTCACCGGCATATGTTCTCTGGTTTAATAAGTTTTTGCGCATCTGCCAAAGTTTCGCAATCAATATCATCTGGGACGTCTTTCTTTACCTTTGCGTCCTTTCCCACTCCTGGCAAATGTCAGCAGAGATTATTTGACTTATTTGTAATTATCCCGGTTTTTCAAATGCCCTAACTTGTCAGATTTTCAGTTTTCACAGGAGGCTTTAGCAGCCTCTTCTCCTTCTTTTCCCATTTAGTGGGTGATTTTTGTATACAGGGACTTAAAAACTATAAAAATGTAAAAATATTTTAAGAAGTAAATAATTTTTTTACTTAAAAACAGTTGGAGGTAGATACCATCCGAAAAGTCGTTAACAAATGAAGACAATAGAAGTCCAGGAAAGTAGTGTTATTGAAAATTCAAATTTTTGGTCCATTTATGCTATTGTAAAGTCCATCTGTTGCCAGTTTATAAACTTTATAATTTCTTTATTATCAAATAAAATTTTGTTTTAATATTTAACATGCAGGTATTAAAAAAGTTGTTGTTATAAAATTTTAAAGTATGTTTTTAGGCTATCATTATATTCAAAGTTAAGCCGGATTTTTGCGAAATTGTTAAAAACTATTTTTTTTAATTATTTGCTGTAAATTTTACACATAATATTTATTTTTATACATTTATATTTAAAGCAATAAGCACTTTCCCAAAAAAAGAGCTTATTTAAAAAATAATAATAATTAATAACCTATTTTTAATATAAAATATTTATTTATTGAGTTTGCAATACATATTTAAAAAGAAATTTAATAATTTAATAGGTCTTAAATTTAGGCTTTCATTGCTTTTGAATACATTATTACTATTTTTAAAGATTTATTTTAAATTATAAATCTTAAGGTTTCATAAAATCCTTGAGTTTTATTTTGGTTAATTAAATGTTATTTAAAACAAAATGAAATTGAAATACAGTGTGTCGACGAGTTGACAAGTATACCTGTACTTTTTTTAATAAAAAAGGTATTTGTCAAAAAATGTTTATTTTATTTTAAATGTTAAAAGCTATAAAAAATTACTCTATAATGTACAGGTTGGTTTAAAATCGCACAAATCTTAATTAAGAAATAATAAAATTGAAAAAATATTTCTTATAACTAATTAATTAAGGAAACATAAAAATTCATTGTTTATAAATTCAACTTATGATTATTAAGAAACAATATTTTGTTTAATTTATATAATGATTTAAATTCAAATAGCGGCAGATTGCTGCATTTTTGAGAAAAACTCATAATATATTTTTTAAGGGACATAATTAAAATTAAGCATAAAAATTCACTAGGTTATGATAAAAATAGGTTACCTTGTTTAAAAAAATGAACAAAACAACCCCTAACTACCCCTCATAAAAAATTGACCCTCACCTTTCTGCAGTTCTTTTAGTATATGTATTGTTAAAATGCCAAAGGACTTTTACCATTTTAAAATGCCTAATTAAAGAAAAATTAGAGCTTAAAATAAAAAATAAATATTTCCCAATTTCGTCTTTTTCACCCTTTTTTCAACACACTGGGGATAAAAAATATAAAATACTAAATTGTAGCTTTCTAAATGACTAAAATTTTTGTGCGCAGATTTTCTCTACAGTGAATATTTGGCGAGATGTAGCCGTTTAAAACCTCTACTTACGGTGAGGACCTTTTTTTTGCTTCTTAAAACAACAAGACAACAGGCGGGGAATCAGGAAATGTTTTTAATTGGTTTTAAAGTTTGTCTAAAGGTAAAGAAAAAGGAATACCCTTGTTTTTTTGCTTTTCAAAATTTTAAGTATTTTAATACTTTTTTTTTAAATATTGGAATATTCTGTATTCAAATACTTTTTGTTTTTACGGTATTCGTATTCGAATACCGATTTTCAGTATTTGACCCAACATTGCTTCGAAGCATAATAAGCTACATAGTTTTTCTAAAATCAGGCATTTTTTAGTCAAACTTCTTGGACGTATTAAAAATACATGCATAAAAAGAATTGCACAACGGTAAAAGTCAATATTAATAAGAGGGGTAGTTATGGGTTTGTGTTCTTGGAATTTTTCCTAGAAAATATTAGGTACTGACCTTAATTTTTTCATAAGTCACGTCATTAGTATGATAGCAATATCTTTATTTTTTTGGTCTTATTTTGTAGTTTAAAATACTATAAGTTTTTTTTAATGTATTTGATTTTTAATCTAAAAAATTGCATTTGACGAAAGAAGCTAACCATTGGTCATAAAAATTATTACAAAAGAGTTTTGCTTGTTTTTTTTTAAAGCTACAATTTTGCTAAAGTTTTTTTTAATTAAATGCAGAATTTTTAAGTTATTTCAAAAAATTTATTAAAAACGTACAATTTTTCGTCCTAAAATTGCCACTGTCAATCGAATAACTTGAATAATCTTAGTTTAAAAATAAAATGTATAAAACATTTTATGTTTAGACCTACTGTTTCAATTAATTTCTGTAGTTAAAATGTAATAAATATTGTCCACCCCCGACATGGAATGGAACCACCCCCAGAGTTTTGGCGACCTTCGGTTTGATATAGATTTTGATCCTTGGCCTATTCTTTACCTTTCGTTAAAATTTTAAGTAAATTGAAATTGAAAGAATTGCGAGGTTTTACCTTTTTGAGCTTGATTTTTGTACTATTTATAACCCTAGAATATAAAGTCAATAACTTTGCCCAATTTAAAGTTGCAATACTTTAATAATAACCTAAATTTCTTATTTGAATGGCTATATTTCCGAAGTTTATATAGTTATATACTAAAACAGCGTGATTAATCACTTTTTTCGGCCATTATGAATATAGAAGCTTTAAAATGATGTGTCCCAGGACCCCAATTTACATTTTATTTTTCGAAATGGTGCTTAACTCTCAGTTTGACATTTATATCTGATATGTCTTGCCAAAAATTTGGTTTATGTTTGTCTGTACTAAAGTCCTCAAATTTTTATTTAAAAAAAATACCGAAGAATCCTAAAAGTTAAGGGAGGGTCCTGACTTTAGACAAGCACTGTATACAAGTTGATAGTGACATCAAGTTCAAAATCCTATTTTTTTAAATTACAACGTTGGACGTTAGTTATTTATATTTAACTTAACAACATAATTTATTTGTAATATTACACAAAACATTTAATTAAAGGTAGTTTTTGATTACCTTATTTACTTTATCGTTTACACCAAATGCATTCCCTATAAATGTCTAAGATTAAACCGAATTGCTTTTGAATACACACTTACTCGACATGGATTACGTAACAATTCAAAATCAAATATTAATAAATAATGCTCTGTGATATACAACATGCGATGTGGAACGTCCGATATACTGATTCATGAGTTAACTTATTTGACCGAACAAAGTCCTTTTTAAAAACAATTTATTTTTATAAAAATACAAAAATTACGTTTTATAATGGTAAAATTAAAAGTTACAATTAAATGCTATGACAACAACTGACTGACTTTTCTTCATAAGAAATGAATAATATATCTCGCTAAGATGACATCGGATCTGCATGGTCAGCATATTCTAGGGTTGAGCGGTGAGGTAACTCATGTTAGGATATTAAATTGATGCTGTTAAACACTTTTCGATTAAGTAGAATTAAAAGACAATAATGCCGTTAGATTAAAAGTATATTTAAAAATTTAATAAAACTGATAAAAATATATTATAAAATATTATTATTTTTATAAACATCATTATTTGCCTATATTGAATATTGTTTTACTGTCAAAATGAAATATTATTTGATGGTATTTAGTTGGGTACCTATATATAAATTCGACAACTAATACACGCCTAAAATAAAATAAAAGAGAAAATCTTTAAAAAAACAAAATAACACCAAACAAAGATAAATAAAAATCGATTAAATTACGATTAAATCAAATAAAAATTAAAAATATAAATTAACTAATATTGAAGCTCCTCTGTGGGACGATCATGGGGACCAAAACAACTCCTTCCCCGGCTATATGCCACAATGGGTATTGAATTACGTAATCCACACAACCCCAACAGACCGACTTCTGTGTGAGTTCTGCTCGAAGGAACATACACTATGTTTATATCGAATAGTTGAAGCTAGCTTAAGTTAAAGCGGCTTTTAAAAGTGGCTTGAAAAAGCGATATAAACTCGCTTGAAAGTGACTTGAATCGTTTAAGTCAAGCCTGAAAATAAGTAGGGTTGACTTCAGTGAAGCCGATTAGAAACACGATATAAACGATTCAAGCGGGCTTAATAACTGCCTAACTTCAGATGAATGCTTCCTCAAACGTCATCAGTGTTAATTTCTTATATAATTTTGACATTTTTATGAAAAATATAAGTTGGAAAACAGGTAAAAAACTGTAAAACACGCTCATGCCAACAACAGCACACAAAACGGGACGAATTAAAAAGTGAGGTTTGTTTTTCATTTGATGTCTACTGTGAAGTTGGATGCAAAACTGCCTCATGCGTACGATGATGGCCTGAAATGTGCTTGATCTCGATTTTCAATCGACTTACAAGCCACCGACATAAACACGTAGACTTGGAAATCGCTTCCAAGCCGCTTTGTTTTCAAGCCAGCTTTAACTATTTCGATATAAACGTAGTAATATATCAATCATCTCATAAGTCATTATGTTTCATATATTTTTTATAAAAGAAATAATTTTAAATTATACGATATTTTTAATTTTGTTATTTAATAATGCCCCTTTTTGGTTATTACTCATTAAAATATTAATAAATATGATTGGTATTAAGCTTTTATCTTGTTCTACATAATTATTTTTAAATCAGGTATGTAATAAAATAGATGGCGAGATCCAGCACAGCTGCTTATCAAACACTTAATTATTTTTAAATAAACAGAGTTAAAATTAAGGCCAAATTGCGCATTTTGATGTTCAACAATCATCCGTTTTCAAACTTTAAAATTTTACAGATTTTAAAGAGTATTTATTTTTTTAAGTTTATTTAAAGAGATATTTTAAAATACAGGACAAATAACTATTGCCACTTTTTTTGTTCTACAAAATAATACTTCATTAAACTTACAATCTGACGATTCATCTTTAAGTCTTCATTATCAACTTTGTTTTTTTTTAAATAGACATATATCTGGTTTTTTAAAACTTACAATGGCTGGCAATGATGTGTCATTTATTTTAAATAGCTCTTTAAATAAACTAAAAAAAACATGTTTCGCAAAATTTCGTTTTTTTGGTAACTCCGAAAAGGCTGTAAATTTTAAAAATTTTTAAAACCGAATACTCTGCCCCGATTGGGCCAACCCTGTATCTTTTAACGATTCGAGATCCCAATAGTGGCCCTTGAATTTTTAACAGCCTGTATTGTACTTACATTTTTTCTACAAATAGAAAAACCTAAATTATTATTGTTTATTTATTTATTTAATTAAATAAAGCTAAAAAATAGATATTTTATTTAAACAGCAAAAAACATTTTATATTTAAATTTTATTTTTGTCTTACTTAAGAGTAACTAAAACCTTTATTTTAAGGAGAACTTTATGAGTTTTAGGAAAAATATAATTTTCAGTTGGACTGTTTTATTTATTTTTTAAAACCAGCTTTTCCTAATAATAATTCTGCTTTAGTGATTCAGAAATCATACAATAATATAAATTTCGAGTCTGCAAAAGGACTTTTTATTAGAAAGTTCGGAAAGATTAAAAAGAAATTGTAAACTACGTCAAAGACAATTTTAAATTTATGAAGTTTTTTTCTTAAACAAAGAAAACCATATTTAATAAAAAAGTAATTATTTATTACAAGTTAACATACATTTGCTTTAATGCGTAAATTAATAAATAAAAAATAAATATATTTTAAATTATCCTATACTAGTTTTATATTAGGCTTTGAATAACAAACAGTTTTATCTAACCATATCGATTGAATACTCTTGATTTGGTTTACACGCAGCTCTAATGTGCTGATTTTTTAATAAAAATTATGCAATAATATTCTTACAAAAACTTTTTTTATTATTACAACTTACACTATTATAAAGAGTAACATAAATTAAAAATGTTTTGGTTAGTACATCCAATTGTAATCATACTTTTTTAATTAAAAATATTATTATTAAAAATTGTATAACTCTAAACTAAGAAATTGGGAAGTTATAAATTCTCAATTAAAAATAATAGGGCTTATTTTCAAAAATTTCCAAAAATCATTTTTTTAATATTTATAACAAAAATGTATAGTTGATTTTTTGGCCTAAGTGGTTAAATTTCATGCATTTTTTACTGATTAGGGTTAGTTGGCACAATATAGAATATGATATGTTTGCCAATTTAACAAGTGACCAATAAAAATAGTGTTTTTGCCAAAAATGTTTTGCATATAAAAAATTTGACCCCATAAAATGTTGCAGAAAAATATATATTTATTTTAAAATAAATAAATTTGAGAGACTTAGATTTACTGATTTTTATAATATTTATTTGTTTATTTCTTACTATTAAAAATGAATGTGATATTATCGTTAAACATGGACAAATCAATTTAAAAAAATAATAAAAGAGAAGACAAGTTCTGGTTACCAAAAATTATGTTTGCTTGCCTATTTATTGGGGTATTTTGCTAAAATAGGTAATAATGGGCAAGGCACAATATGACATTTTTAATAATATATTTGTTTCAATACTTACTTATAATATATTCTTTATTAATCAGATTTTAGGAGTATAAACTATCCTGTATGACACTTGTAAAATAAAGTGTACTTTAACTCACTAGTGACCTAAACAAACCCGTAGTGACAAACAAATAGTACTTTTACGCCCGCGGCTGAAAGTTGTTGCCCGAGCTCCGCGAGGGCGGCAATCAGCTGTGGGCGTAAAAGTGCTTTACGCCAGAGGTGCAAACAATATTTTTTGTACGACGGAAAGTAATATACAAGCATTCTCTTTAAAAAAATGGAGCATTATTTAATTTTATTATTGTTTTATTAAGTTTATAAATGCGGGCGCTTTTGATACTTTCTTTTTCTAGGGCGTAAAGTAAGCTATTTTACGCCCTCATTTTATAAATGCGGGCGTTTTTCATTCTTTTTTAAACGAATTAGTTTAAAACATTTAACCTTGGTAAATAAAATTAGTGCGTAAATACTATATTTTAGAGTAAAATTAAAAGATGAAAGTTTTAGATGGCTACTGAGCGCCATCTTAGAAAAAAAAATTACAAAAGTGGTATTTTGTGGCACATTATTTTAAAGTTCCTGACTAGTACTTTTTAATTCTACAATAAAAAGTCAATATATTTACCTACTAAAGAATGGCGATGCCTCTTTAAAAAAACATATATACACTTTTGTCCTAACCTGCATATTCTTTTCAGTATTACTATTAAAATTGTCGGTAAAATAGGTTATTAGTTTTGGAAATATAGGCATCCAAATCAGGTATTTGGGTAATATTATATAAGGTACCGCCATTTTGCAGCAGGTAAAAAAATTAATTTTATATGGTAGAGTAATAAAACACTCCTTAAAAAATTTAATATGATATGCCACAAGACCCCTTCCATTTAACTTTTTTAAGATTGCGTCCAGCCGTCATCTTAAAATTTTTATTTATAATTTTACTCTAAAACGTAGTATTTACGCAGCAATTTTATTTCCCTAAAGTTTAAACTTTTTAAATTGATCCGTTTTAAAAGGAAAGAAACAAAAAGAGATTTAGGTATGTAATGTAAATTATATACCCAATTTATATTAGGTAGGATAAAGGATTAAAAATAAAACTTTATAAATTACATGTAATTTAATTGTACGTACTAGAATGTACTAACATAAAATTTGTAGGTTACTTTTACCAATTTAGTGTCAACACATTTTTTAATAACTTTATTAATACTAATTATACTCCCATACAACTTTCCCCTTTTAACAGGTTAACAATATTTTTGAAACTACTTTTAAAACTGGAAATACAGGGTGTGCCAAATTAAAAATGCACACTTTTTAACTAATAATAACTTATTATCTCTGCGCCTATTTTTTCATTTTTGGGAAGCAAATAAGTAGATATGTTTTCTTCAGGTTTGCCAATTTTGGTCAAATAGATTAACAGACAGGACGGGACTTTTCCAAAATACTGTATTTAACCTCGTTGCAAAAGAAATCTGATTTAGCTACAATTAAGTTAATACGTCTTTCTTGTAGAAGAACTATGGAAAATAATTCAGTAAAAGTGAATCTGTCAACAATTTGAGGATTAAGAAATTATAAATATTTTTAATAAATAATGCTCCTTATAAAGCATGCATTTCTCTCGATTTTAAAAAGAACTTTTTTAGTGTCCTTTGAAAATCAAAAGTGTGAGGTAACCATAATTACTGAGTTGGATGCTGACCAAACTTAACAGTAAATTATTTAAAAATAAAAAACGTATTAGCCTAGTTGTAGATATTATATTTTTGCAACGAAGTTTAATGCATCATTTTAGAAAAAGTCCCGTAAGTCCAGTCCTATAAATCTATTTGACCAAAATTGGCAAACCTAGAGAAAACATATCTACCTATTAGCCCTCCAAAAATAAACAAAATAGGCGCAACAGAGAAATTTATTATTAGTTAAAAAGTGTGCAAAGTTTAATTTGGCCCACACTGTATAAATTATTTATATTTATATCCAGACTAACAAAATTTAATATAACTAACAAAACATTTTGTTTCAAACTTGCCAAAGGACCAAAAAGCAGTTTGGAAGAACTTAGAGCCGTAAAGGAATTAAAGGACTTAAAGGATTTCAAAATAGCAGCAGGTAGTATAACAAAATTTAACGTGTTTTTGTGCCTATGTGTTCGTCTTTCTTTTGCACGTCTCTTCGTACTTATCTTATTTTGCGATAGAATGGGCATTTGGATTAGGACCCGTATAACTCTTTTAGTGAAGCTGTTTTTGGAGAATTCATCATCATTATGTTATTAGGGAAACCTATTTCTATACACCTAAAGGGTGTATTTAAGTATTTGCTTTTCTGGTTATCTATTTGAATGGTTTTTTTTTCTTAAATATACAGAATTATTTTTAAATTAATATTTTTCTCTTAACACCATATTGAATGTAAGAAATAACTTTCTCACCACTCCAGATCTTTTTACAAAATTTCGTACAATTTCTTGACCATAAAATTACGTTTTTGCTGTAAAAGTTTTAGAAAAAAATTTACCAGTGGCGTTTGGACAAAATTTGTATTAATTTAAAAAAAAAAATAGTTTGCCACTGGTTTTCTCTTTGAATAAATATTATATTTGAATTACTCATTTACTTTGTGGTTATTTTTTTTGTACGACGAGCAGTTTCGTTAAAAAAAAATAAAAGTTATTTTGATACATTTTAAAATCGCTAAAATTTGATATGATCTTTTATTTTTAAGTTGGTTTTGGACTATGTAACAGCTTTCTTAAAACAAACACTTTTTAATAACATTAAAATTTTGGTAATGTAAGTATTTAACCTAACTTTAATACAAATAAGACAAAAACGAATTTTACATACAAAACACCATATTAGATTTAAGCGATTTGGCCGTGCATGAAAATGGCTTTTATTTTTTTGAACGAAAATCGTTCGTCGTATGGAAACATATCAGGAAATTAAATTTATTTCAAAAGAAATAGGTATTGTAAAATAATATTGGTTCAAAGAAAAAGCAGTTGCGTACTACTTTTTTCTTTAAAAAAAACCATTTAAATCACATTTTTTTACTTTTACAGCAAAAAATAAAATGTAATGGTCAAAAGAGTGTACCAAATTTTCTGAAAATATCTAAAGTGGTAGAAAAGTTATGATAAAAATAGCTTTGTTTCTTAATACTTTAATACCTTGTATCTTGTCATATCCCCTTCACATATTTTAATTAATAAAATTACCTCAAAAATTTTAACACACATTGTATTTATACACGAGCTCATATCTTACATTACCTTGTTTCCAATGTTTATAAATAAATATGGGAAATTGTTTTAATTCCAAAGTTTCCTGAAAAATTATAAAATTTTCTCTAAATGATTAAGTAACATTTAAACATACACATTTATTACGTGGCCTTAAAATTTCATATCTTAAAAAATAAAGGTCTCTATGACACTAGGGTGCATCAAAAACTTTGAGGACAAACCCCGTAGCAATAATTTTGTTACAATCCTATATTTAACTTTAAAATAGGATTTATTTTGGTAAACAGATCGGTGCAGGTCGCTTCATTGTCGGAACTTAATCTATATTCTATTTTTACTTGGCAAAAAGCGATGAATTTAATGCGAATATTTAAAAATATATTTAATGAAGTTAGCAGATTATTTAACAGATTTCCATAGCTACACTTTTTGGATTTTAAAGTTACCTTAATCCCGTAATAAAAATTATTTTTATATCAAAAATCCTGAGTTTTTAAAGCACTTTTATGTAAAGAAATATTGCAAACAATATGTGATAACGAAGAGATTTTAAGTAATTTTTAATAAAAAAATCCTTTGTTTTTTCCTAAATATTATAAATTTTACAATTTTTTAAAAATTATAAGATAAGAACCAAATTAAAATACCAATCAAAATATTTGCCATGTTTTATATTGCTTTCGCCAATTATTTGATTAAAGAAATTCTTTGGCATAGTTGTTCATAAAATTTAAAAATGTTTTTAAGCAAAATTTAAATATTATAAATGTATTGTTTTATTTAAATTTTGTACTTTAGTCGTACTATCAGACTGTCCACGGATGGGGTTAACAAAAGGACAAATGGACCAAAAATTTCATTTTTCGAAAAAAGTCATTTTTCATAAAAATTTTTGCTTGTAAAAAAATAGTTCACCAGTAATTATTTTGTATACAGGGTTCACAAAAACGTAAAAACATGATTTTACTCTAAGAGTAAACTACCTTTATTTCTAATTTTTAGGCAAAATATCGTTTTAAAAAATTATTTAGAATAGCATTTTAAATTACTTTATTAATGTTACAGGAGTACCAAAAGATTTATGAATACTTATTTTAGGTTATCGAAGAATTAATTATTTTATATTTTCATAATAAAATGACCTAAAAAACTTTTATAATTTGCTTTTCAAACCACCTGCTTTCCCCAATATTCCACAAAACACAATTTTTTAACTGTAAACGCCAGTTTTCGCCAAATTATTAAGTTTATTAAAGTTATGTATTATTGTTGTTGCCGATTACAAACATAATTCTAAATTATTTTTTTTAATACCATCTTGTTTAAAAATGAAAAATTAAAGGTAGTTTACTCTTGAAGAAAACTCATGTTCTTTTAGGTTTTTGCAAACCCTGCTATACAATATCAACATTTTCATTTCGTGAATCCAATTTTTTACAAGCAAAATTTTTTATAAAGAATGACTGTTTTCTCAAAAAATTAAAATTTTTGGTCCATTTGTCCTCATTAACTCCATCCGTGGACAGTCTGTATATAAAAACAGTTTAGTTATTACTTTTTTATTTCATTTTTAGGCAGTAACAGTTTTTTAAATTTTAAATTTTAACATTCACTACTGCTCTATTGAAAGTTTTAACGCAGACGTTCGTAAACATACCCGTTTGCAGGTAGTATGCAGGAATTTGTTTAAAATTCGGTTTTTGTCCATTTATATTTTTGCATAAATATTTAAAATATTACCGTAATTAGTCAATAGATTATAAAATTAAGCACATTTTGAATTTTTTTGGATATTGTGGATATTTATCAATTTTTTTATTATGTTTTTTGAGCTTCTATGGTGCGCCTTGTATTTGTATTACCCTTTAGATAGAGTTTAAAAACGTTTAGAATAAAACATAAAACATAAATTCGTTTAAAATTATAAATACATGAATAGTTTTTTAAACTACATTATAAGCATACAATTGTTAGTATTTTTTTGCTTAACCAGGTCCCTGGTTTTAAGTAAAAATACACAATCTAAACACGTTTACTACAGTTTTAAATTTTTAAATTTATGCGCAACAAAATTTTAATTATAAATTATTGGTCTTGCTTTGTTGTACATGTTTTGTATTTTTATATTAGATATCTTAAGAAGTATTAGTAGTAGATGATTCATTTTTGCACCAAAATGTAGCTGTATACAATTATCTATCCTAGTGAAAATAGGCTCAAATAAAAAGTCATAAGAGCACTATGGTTATGTCACATTAAAGTCTGATATTTCCAAAAAGATTCTACTATTAAAAATATGAAAAATAAGTTTAAATCAACATGGGTCTGCGAATTCCTCGTTCTTAAGATACAGGGTGGTAAACTTGTAAAAAGATGCTTTTTTTAAATATCTTAAATATATTTTACCCAATTTTGATTTAATTTGGCAATATTATTTATGTAGATTTAAAAGGGTAATTTATCACTAACCTAATTACGTTTCCAAGTCCAGTGGTCTGTCGATCAGCAACTGAAGGAATATTTCTAACAAAAAAAATGGTACGCCACTGACTGTGTAAATGCTTGTGAAATTTTGTGCTTTTTTTAGATTAAGCAAATAGAAATTCAGCTTTTATGTCTACTAATTTTTTCGTATGTTTGTTAAGTTTAAGAGAAAAAGCATCAAATCCACTAAATTGCACTTTTTTTATTCCATAAAAGAAGGATTGCGGGCAACTTTTTTCTTTAAGGTATTTAGGCATTATTATTTTTTATTAGCAATTATGTAAAAACAATAATAAATATTTATTTAAATAAGGTTTATATTCAGTCCAACAATTTTATACTAAAACTCCTATTTCTTTATTTTTGGAAATTGATTTAGTTTATTTAACTAAGATTAAAAACTAATTTTTATTAGTACTTTTTTTCATCGGTTAGAATGCCGTCGAATTGTATTTGTAAAGATAAATTAAAAATAAATTGCATATTTTAGTAATAAATTTCGCAAACATTATTAATATTTTGCTTCCGCAATGCCTTCTTTATGGTTTAAAAATTGGCAATTGGGTGGATTTTTTTTTCATAAACTTAAACAACATACGAAATAAGAGAGACAAAACAGGTTGTATTTTTATTTGCATAATCTAAGAAAAGCACAAAAAGTTTACACGCATTAACACAGTCAGTGGCGTACCACTTTTTTATTAATATTTCTCAGTTGCTGCTCAAGACGCCACTGGACTTAGAAATGTAATTAGGTTAGTAATGAATTACTCTCTTAATCCTATAAATATTATTGCCAAATTTAATCAAATTGGGTAAAATATATTTAAGACATTTAAAAAAAATACTAGTTTAACACCCTGTATTTTGAAAACGAGCAATTTGCGGAACTCATGTTTATATAAACTTTTTTTATATATTGATAACCAGTCTTGTTTTAATCCCTAACTGGGAAAATAAAAATCGTCGAAAAAAAATCTATAAAACGTTCGAAAGCCACCTTTCGATTTAATAATATTGGCAATATTTTGTACGTGTTTTGATGCTTGCAGAGCAATATAAGACTTTTTTTGGAAATGGCTAACTTTAATTAGACATAACCACGGTGCCCTAATGACTTTTATTGGAGACTATTTTTGGGATAGATAATTGTATCAGCTCCATTTTGGTGCAAAATTCAATCAACTGCGACTCATACTTCTTGAGATATCCCATTTTGTCCAACTTTATTTTCTAAAACATCCTAAAGTGCGGCGTATAGGGCGTTCGTACATCTCATGTGTAACGGGACTAAACTAGACTTTTATGCTAGTGACTGCAGCAAGTAACAGGGATCGGCAATAACCATGATTGTAGTACTGAAAAAAAAATAAAAAAATTTAATTACGGGTGATTGTTTTCCCATAATACAAGTTATTAAAGTTGGTGGGGGTGTATAGCAAATCCATAGACAATGGCAATATTACTTTTTGCACATGGTTTATTTAAAATGTTTATTTTATTTCACTTTTTTTCATCTTTAACAGATGACAATTTTTAATTTGATTTATAAAGATAATACCTTAATCCAGGATTTCTTATTCGTGACAAAGAATATTTTATCCAATATTTTTATTTGTTGCTGACTTTTAAATTGTTATCTCTTAGTAAAATCACCATAAGAAAATTACCAAAAAGCAAGTTTAAGTGTTTAAATAAATCTGTTTCGAAAAGTGTCAGAACGGAAAAACATTTGAAGAGTTATTTATAGAGAGAAAATATGATGATAAAAATGTATGGTTTTCTGTTCTTTAAAAAAGCTATATTTTTTGTGTTTTACGCCTTTAAGCTAAAAAGTAAAGATAAAACCGACTACCGGCAACATAACTAAGATATAAAATGTTTTAATTAATAATTATTTTATAATTATTACCTTAACCTAAAATTTGTAATTTAAATAAGGATCGGTTTTATAATTAAGGCAATTTTGGTAAATCCACCCTCTTTTTATTACGGTTCAGAGACACAAAAGCCCCTATAAAGCCTACTAATATTTTTAAAGTAAGTAAATTTTTACCGCTACGTTTTAAAATATTGATATACCTTAGAAAAATAAGCTGGCTTAAGCATAAAAATGTTGCAGTGTGCAAACTTTACTATATTTTTACTCACTTCTTATAGTTTTTAAAATTTTATACTATCCGGGGACAAGTAACATTTTTAATTTAAAAACTTTTTAACGACCTAAAATGATCTAATCCAATTGTTGATATAAATATTTATTTTGCATTCTTCTATAAATTAAATTGTTGCAATTTTATCTACTAAAATGCAGATGGATGTAAGAAAAGAAAGGCCTCTTCTGAAGTTAGGCAATAAATAGGAAAATTTTAAAAATTGGTATAATTTCTTCTAGCTATTTTATTTTTGCTACACTATACAATAATTTTGGACTTTCGTGCAGTATTTGTGTCGTCAACGTAATCAAAATTTTTAAAGCACTATATTTATGTTTGCAGTTTTAAATACCCGTTTTTTTACTTTTTCCATAACATATTACAAAATGCCCTTGTAATAGGCAAAAATATTACCGAGTTGTTAATGAATTTTTGCGTAAATGATATTTTTGCATATTGCTAGTTACTATCTAGCATGGTACTGCTAGGATTAAACTTTGAATATAATTACTTTTATTGCATGATATGAAACGTGTTGTATTATACAGGGTATGCCAAACGAGGACGTTCAAAATTTGAAAAAATGTTATAAAGGACAAATAATAATGACTATAGGTGAAAAAAGTGGGTAAATTATGTTTGGTTACAAAGATGCGAAAATACATGTTAAAGAAGCATGTCAACACAAAATAAAGTTTTTTTCTCTCAAAAATAAAGCAAGATACAAACAAATATCAAGGGACAAAAATGTTGTATAATTGGCTGCCTAACCTAAAAAAATATATATATACTTTTTAAAAGTCAGTGGCCTATATTTTTTGTCAATATATCAGTGAGATTGCCCCTAGCGCCGCCGCTGGAATTTATAATTATTATCCAGTGAGTGCCAAAGTAGCGTCTTATCATATTAAACAACACTGCCAATTTCCAAAAAAATCAATTAACAAATCTTTGAGATTATAAGACCAATTATTTTTAAAAATTTAACATTTTGTTTCTTTTCTCAAATTTTGGACCGTCTCTGTTTGGCCTACACTGTATGGTGGGTGCGGCGTGTTTAAAAGTTACCTATTAAAATTCTTTGCTTATCGTTTTAAATATACACTGTGGCTCGTTAAGTGTGCACCAAACTAAAACTTATTGTTTGTAATTTTTCAGATAGTCCCACTTTTTAAACTGTGGGATTTTAACATGTATAATATATTAAATTTTAAAGAAACTTACATATTTTTAACAAATGTATAATAAAAAAAAACAGAAATTATTTTGTACGTCAAAAACAAACAAACAAAAATGTTAAATTATTTAGAGAGTTGTTCGTGGAAGATTTTACGTAAATCTTTATAAGCCAAAAATAGTACGCCACTGCATTTTCTTTAAAAAAATATGTTTGTCGTTTTCGGTTTAGCTTCAAAACAATTAATTTTTCTTTTTATTTTGTACGGTTTTTCAGTAAATAAAAAAATAATATTTTTCACCAGGGTTCCTAAAATACCTAATTATTTTTATAATTTTCTAAATGTATTTTTAAAATTGTATTTATTCAAAATAATCTAAATTTGTACTAAATTTGGTATTTTGTATTTCTTAAGCACCTTGTAATGTGAAAAGTATGACGTTTAGAATGTACAGTGTATCCATCTCTAGTTGTCTACATATAAAAAAACTTTTTATTATTACTTTTACAAAACAAAGTTATTTTTTATAAATTTATTTTATTTTTGTATTTTTTAAATATTTTATTTATTACCGGATTTGTTTTTACCAAATGTGTTTTTTAAAAGTAAGGAATCAAGAGCTACTAATATTTTTGTTGTTTAATATTAAGGGAGTCACCTGCAGCCCTTTGCTTTTGTTTAAAGTGCTATTTTGTTTTGCCTTGATATATAAGGATTTTACTAAATAATAAATATTCTCTTATATTTTATGCCCCAAAAAGGTACACCTAATAAATATCGCTACGAGTAACCGTTTCTAAGATATTTATATTAAACGGTTTATTTACACTAAATAAAAATCCTTTACATGCCTTTACGCTAAAGGCCACCCGGGTTTCTCTAAAAGGTCTGTACAAATTGGTACTATAATATTCTTACGCCAAAATACAACAATTTAACCCAGTTTGCCTTTGTTAAATAGTTGATTGTTTGCGAGATACAGGAGTCCAAGTAAAAAAAAAAAAAGAATAAAAAATTAGACACCCTGTATCTTGCAAACCAGCAATCTTTAAGGTAAATCGCAATAGATCATTGAATTTTGACCCAAAGAATTTGTAGTAGCATTTTTTATAGACCTTTTAACTACTACCAGCTGACCTAGATAAAGCATGAATTAATGCAATGGCAAACTTTTGTATGTTCAATTTAAAATTTCTCAACAAGCAACGGTTGCTTGTAGCGATATTTATCGGGTTTACCTTTTGTGAGCAAAAAGTATGGAATAATAATAAGTCTATACTTAAATTATGAAATCGAGAAAAAAAATAACAGTTTGAACCCAAGCAAAGAACTGCAGGTTGCTTCCTCTACGTTTTACAACAGAAGCATTATCATATTTCGATTTTCCACTCTAAATAACCTTATAATACCAAATTTTCTGGAAAAATATGTAAAATAAATAAAACGTTTAAAAATTACTTAAGTAAAATAAATAAAAATTTAACACCCTGTATCCTAAAATTGACCAGCTTTTCAACTAAGGTAGATCCCTGGTCTGCAACGAAATCCTCCTTTAAATAAAAATGCGATAAATATGAAGCATCAGTAGTTCTAATTATACATCTGCTTTTAGTTTTTGCTATCACGTCACAATTTTGTGTAAATGCCTTTTCATATAATTGCTATAATTTTGGATTTTTATGTGACGTTCTTGCACAAATACTACTTTATTCCGTACATATCGTAAAAACAATTTAAATTAGTGAAAAAACGGACAAATCAACCGACCTGGGGTATTTTTACAAAATCAAAAGCACCAATCAAATAACTACCCGTATTTATCTTCATGTACCAATAAATGAAACTTATAGAAGTATAAAGTTAAAATTGTTAATCATTGGTTCCAAGTAAAGAAAATGTTCCACCTTCACTCCCTATTAAGCCAGGTCTTATATAATTTGTTATAAAGGTCAAGAATAAAAATGGTAAAGGTTAAAAAGTCTCTCAATAACCAAAAATATCCTCTAGTAAGTGATGCAAAAAATAAAAATGATTCATCGTAGGCTCGCAACTTCAAAAGCTCATGAAGAACACTTATTTTAAAATTGAATTAAATTACGTTTAAAAAGACCATAAAATGGTATCACAATTCTTTTTTTTTAAATTATAACATTAAAAATTAGAAAAAAATCTTTAAAATAAAATAACGTGTTCCTTAGAATGCATTTTCAAACTTTCTTTATTTGCTTTCCTGCTAATCCGGATGTCGTATTAGATGAACATGGTAAAAGGTTTAATCAAGACATATTGCATAATAGAGAAGCGATAAAACGAGAAATGTTCAGAAGCAATATAAAGAAAACTACGAAGTAAACTGCAAGTAGTAGCAAGCTTATAGATCATTTAATTTCTTTTTGGGCTTGGGACGAACTATGTACGTCTTTTAATTTTTTAGTTATTAAATTTAGGATTTTAATTTAATAATAAATTCATGAAAGAGGTACTTGCTCCTCACCAGATAACTTAAAATTTGAACCAGCTCGGTGCCAGTTTAATTTTTGTAAGAGCAAGAGCGAATCGAGAAAATGCGCATTGTCACCGAGCTAGTTTAGTTCCCTCTGCGGCACCGCCAATAACAATGGTTCCAAAAAGCTTGAATTCCCGAGTGTAATACCAGTACCGTGAATACGAAAACTGATCGCTAAGAATTGCTCGACAAAAAAACTCTTCTGCGTGAATATGAAAATTTGCACTGCACTGCCAGAGTTCGAGCTTAGTGAGCACTAGGGCGACTACGTGAATTCACTATAAAGCTAAAAATGTGTTTAAAAAAGTATCACACAGAAACTAGACGTGATACATATTTTTTAATTATATATCTTTATTTAGAAGTATCAGGTTTATAAATAATTTAAAGGAGCAAAAAAATGTTTTTTTGCAGACCAGTGAATTATTATATAGGGTTGGTAGATAAAACCGGAACGGTGGATTATCTCAGCAACCGTTAAATATATAGCGCGGAATTTTCAAATCGCAGCTCGTGAGCCTATTGTGTGTTTCGTTCTTTTATTTTCATAATAAAAATGTAAAAATATTGGGAGATATTTCTGCAGTTCGTGGTTTTAAAATAGAATTTTATTGAGACAGATAATATTAAGGTATATTTTTGCTTTTGCTACTACCAAAATGTAGGAGAATTTATGGGTAAATATTTGATAACATATTAGGCGTACTGTGTGTTTTGTAGACTACGGTAAAAAGCAAAAGCACGTGTAATTTGATTAGTTCGAAGCGCTAATGACGGTCATAGCAAAACAGTCACATTGAAGCGGGCATGGTTAGTTTTGGTTAGGTATTTTTTTTTAATTTGCTTTAATAAGAAAATAAAAAATTAAAAAATATTTAACTAACCAAAACTAACCGTCTCCCCCAATATGACAATCGGATTACATGGAAATTGACTAGGTAAATAGCATTTAAAAATGAAAATATGTCACTAACCAGAAGACATTTGTCTAGGCAGAAGCCATTGCTAATGGGTATAATTTAATTCCCTAATTGTTCTATAGGGGCCAAAAATATAGGAAGCAATTTTTTTTAATTTTAACAATTATATAATCTTACCTCACACTCTCAAATACCAGATTGGTGATGGTGTCCAAAAATATTTTTTTTTATAAACTTTTAATACAATATATAAATAAAATTAAATTCGCTCTACCGTTAAAAAAAAAAAAAAACTTTTCGTTCTTTTATCTTTTACTTAAGAGCGGCCAAATTTTGCCAAATAAAGGTATATTTGACCATGTAGTCTAGGAGTTAATTCTGGTTTCTAAAAATATAAGGGTATTGCGGTAAGAAAATTTAAAGGTGTATTCTTGAGCCAATTCTATAAAAAACAAGTCATATAATCATAGGTCCGGAAATGCTTCTTTTCTACAGGGTGTTGCGGTAAAAAACCTAAGGGCATATTTCTGAGCAAATTTTATGAAAAAAAAGTTTATATAAACATGGGTCTAGGAGAAGCTTTGTTTCTAAGATACAGGGTGTTAAACTTTAGTTTTTTTAGTTAGTTTAGCTAATATTATTGACAAAAAATGTACGCCACTGACTTTTTTCATTTTTATATTTTTTCCAGAGAATACACCTAAAAGTACAACTTTTTTGTCTCCTTATATTTTTACGTAACTTGCTTAGTTTTCCATAAAAAATATTAAAATCCGCCAGACTGCATAATCCTGGATCATACAAGGACATTTTTTGTGTGTTATAACTTTTTATTAGCAATTTTGTAACAACAAAGACAAATACTGAATTAAACAAGGTTTATATGCAGTTTAACAAATTTTACTAAAAAAGTGTTTTACAAATTTTTAGGTTTTTTGTTTTAACACCCTGTATCTTGGGAACGAGAAATTTGAGGACCTATGTTTATATGAACTTTTTTCATAATTCATTAACCAATTTTAAAATGTTTCTTATTTAAAAAGTGCACTTCCGTGGTGGTTCCATAAGAAAAGCAAGAGAGAAAGGTACTTGACTTATTTTTCTCTTACGTCTATTGTTTGTGTGGCAAAGTTGCCTTTTGTAATTAAAAAGTGCATTTCTTTAATGTCCTCCCCTCCTTTTATTTTTTTAAGTGATCAATTAAAAAAGTAAAATTTTAGGATGAGAAAATGATACATAAATACTGGCGGCTGAGCGCCATCTTGGAAAAAAGTTAAATAGAAGGGGGGTCTTGTGGTACAATATTTTAAAGGCCCTGACAAGTACTTTATAATCCTACAATGTCAACATTTACCTAGTACAAAATGTCGGTACTTTAAAGATTACCCGATACCTGATTATGATCGCCATATTTCTGAAACTAATAAAGTAAGATGTACCTAATGTGTTATTTTTTTGTAAAGCTATTTAAAATAAATGTTTATTGGTAATACTGGTGATAATATACAAGGTATAAAAAATATTTATTTTTTTAATGAAGCAAGATCTTTTAAAGAGCTTTAAAAAATACCATATTAAGTATATCTAACTTTAATAGTTTTGGAAATATGGCTATCCAAATCAGGTATTTAGATAACTTATAAAATACCCTAATTGAAAGTTATTTACTTTATATTCTAGGGTAATAAAGAACTCGTCAAAAGCTTTTAAATGATGTGTTACAAAACCCCCTTTTCATTTATTTTTTTCCAAGATGGCGCTTAGATTGCGCTTGGCGGCCATCTTGAAACTATTATTTGTTAATTTTACGTACAAAATAAAGTATTTATACAATAATTTTATATCCCAAAGTTTTAATTTTTTATATTAATCCGTTCAACTTAGGGGGAGGAAAATAAAAAAATGCACTGTATGCTTAGATATCAAACTTATGCTGGTTGTTTAAACAACCAAGGTAATGAATGTAACGTTCAATTTCTTTCATTTGTCATGGGGTTGTCATTAAGCTAGTTTTTTTAAATCGTGTAATTATATTTTATATTTGTGTGTCAGCTGCTTCCGTGCATACTATGGTGACCTGGAGGAAGGTGTGTAATCGACGTGCTTTAAAAACGGGCTTTTTTTTTTGTTTAAATTAAATTTCTAAATATGACACCAGAGGGTATTGTTGTTCCTTATAAGATTTCTAGGGATGCTGTATACATTGTAAATGTAAAAAAAATTTAATAACATAATTTAAGTTTGATTATGCAATTTCCGGTTAAATAATAATAAACGTATTGTAATTATTTGATTAATTTAGTTTTAGCTCTTATTCCCTAGGGGGTATAGGGATAGAAACCTTGGACTGGAAAGTTGCATTATGGTTGCATTTATAAATATAATAATGTTGAATTTTAGAGACAGTTAGTTTTTGCTATAACTTATTCTTAAAGTATTATTATTAAAATTTTGCTTGTCTCTTTGCTTATAATTGAAATTTAAAATTGAAGGTTAGACCTGTAGCTTACAAATTAAAAAAAAAAACATAGTTTTGCAATGTCGTAAGTACGTACCTCTTAAAAATAAAAAGAAAACAAAATTTGGTTAAAATTCTTTATTAATTCTTTAATACAGGAAAAGGTCCTTGCCTTTTATCTTCTCTCATTATAATGACGCTTGGGGGCTAAGGATTCGGGAAAATTTGAAGCAATGGATTTTTCTTCCTTTAAAATATAGTTTGTAGTAAGATTTGTAACTAGGTTACGACTTCCCTCGGAAACTATGGTTCGTTCTGATGACGAATTCGTCGAGTCGTCGCTACTAAGTACACAATTATTTTCTAATAAGGAACATTTTAACTTTTTATTACGGGTATTTTACTTTCTTCTTCAGTCACTTTCCTCTTTTGAGAATCCTGGTTATTATTTGGAGTAATACTAGTATTAGTCGTAATACTAATTATACCGCTACTTTGTGAAGGTCCTGGCGATGAATCTCTAACCTTTTTTATTGCAAGGACTTCATCATCTTCTTAAATACGTTTTCTCTTTTCCGAATAAATTACACTTTATTTATACTAAGATGAGAAAAAATACTAGGTACTGAGCCGGCCTTTAATATAGGCTGTCCTCTTTTTATTTGATGCACAGTACCATGACTAAGTTTTGTCTCTTAAAAATAAGAGATATCGCTTTTATAAAAATAAAGAAAATAAACGGTATTAGAACTGCATAAAAGTTGGTCCTCCTACCAATAGCATGTTGCCATAGGTTTAACATGTCGGATCCTAATAAAAGTAAAAGAAAAAAATTAACACTTTTACATTTAAAATAACAAAACTATATGCCAAAAATATAATATTTAAACAGTAATTACTTATTATTACCAAGCACACTTTAATAATAAGGGCGAAGTAAGTGTAGAAAGTCATATTATTTTGCTAAAAACTGCCATAAAATCTAATACCAATTTTGTTAATACGCGAATAAGGCTTACGAAGATTAAAAAAATACAAATTATTAATTATTAAATATTAAAATTATGTCCCATACCTTATAAAATATTATAAAAGTGATAAGTATGTATATAATAAATTCTATTACTAAATGTATGATGTAACAATAGACTTTAAACATAAATAATATGGGGCTTTGAGAAATACAACGAATTATCCTTCAAATAAAAACAGGTGCTTTAACGTGTATGACAGCACAAAACTTAGTTATCAGGACCAAAGTGGACTAATAATTATTATAAGATAGTAAAAGCTTATTTTGTTTTCTTTGGCACTGAGAAGTAAGTTTTAGGCTATTGAACATAATAATATGGACATGGTAAAGTACATAAAACTAGTTTAATGTTTAACATTGATGATGAATTTCTTGGAAAAACATTGCTGATTTTTTCAAATTTGATATCAGCGACCCAAAAACCTCCATATACCACATTTAGAACCCGATATGACTTAAGAGTCAATTAAAAATGAAATAAATAAATAAAGACCCTTATATTTTATTTATTACAATTTAAAAAAGGCAAAAATTAAATTTGTCATAAAATAAAAAAATTATTGGAGTTTTTAGAACCTGTTAAAAACTTATTGACTAGTACAATATATTATGGAACATGGTACAATAGGAACTTATGTAAAGACAACCCTAGTTTTAAGTCAAATTACATAATGTAAATATTGATATATACGTATCTTTTAGGAATAATTTAGGAGTAAACGCACAACAAGAAGATTAGTTTAAGGCACTTACACTTAAATTTATCAAAAAAATAATTTACAGGTCAATTCTTACCGATGGGGCTTTAAAAAGAGATATCTGGCTGGCACCACTTTAAATTATTCATCCCAATTCAACCCAATCCTTTTCCTTGTTGTGCGGAAAGACATCTCGTCTTAAAATTGGCAAGCAATTTTTACTTGATTGCATATGATATATTTAAAATATTTATTTTAATAAACACAATCCACAAAAATAAATATTTTGACAATATGTTTCAAATTTCGTTGCTACCCGTCATTGTTTTTGAGAGTTTAAATTTGACGCAATGTTGTCAAGTAAAATAAATAATTCCTCCACTTTATAAAATCGGTATTTAATTATTATATAAATTATTAAATATCCGATTTTTATATTACAAATTACTATTTAAGACTTAAAAAATGTATTTTTAGAATTCCTATTTTAGTCAGATTTTCAACAGTTTTAAATATAAAACGATTTGTAAACAATAAAATACAGTTGTGTGGCGTAAATCATTTACAACAATAATAAAATAAAATATAAAATTTAATTTGTATAAATTTTAAACAAAACAGCTTGGGTGACATTTAAAATCTATTTAATATTTTTTTATATTATTTATTATTTGAGTAAAAAATTGGATAAATTCTACCACATATTATTATGCTTGGCAACGCTGTTTTAATATATTATAGTCATCACGAGCGCCTCTAATGTTTTTTAATAGAAGCGCTGACAATTGAGCCCGTTTTTTTCAAATAATACAGATATCGTTTACACACCTTTCTCCAGGTCACCATAGTGTATACCTAGTAGATTGCCGCTCTGTGCGAACAGTTCAGTAAGAGAAAAATATACTAGTACTGTTTTTAGTGTATGGTCACCAAATAAATATTAAGAATAATAAACTAAAAAAGTAAAATAAACAGTTAGTTTTTTTAAAAACACCCACTTTTATAAAATGTAGTACTACCTTAATGTTAATAACTAACTAAACAAATTTGTTTTTTTTATGATAATACTATATGTTATTATCTATAAAACAAAATATATATTTTTTTCTACTAGTGTAACTTAAACAAAACTTGTGTTTATAAAGCCTGTAATTGGGTCGCGTTATCCAGTACATTATTATTCAAATACAAACAAAACGACACCATACAAATCTACTTTTTTCCTGTTTAGTGTTTACAAAATGTATGTAGTTTTAATTAAAACAATGGCTTACAACGCTGTATGCTCATATTTAATTTTTGCTTTTAAAATATTAAAAACTGCGTTTAGTCTATTTTTTATTTAATTACTCTTAAACCAATAAAATTGCTAAAAGATATATTTAATAAAACTAAACATATCAGCAGGTGGATTCTGTAATTCGATAGAGAAAAATTTCCTTTCTATGCAATGTAAATCATATGGCAATTTTAAGAAATTTCTTTTCTATCGAGTAACAGAATACGGGTACAGAGTTGTTAATAAAATGTACCATTATACATAAATACCCTTAAATTCGCATTTTTAAATTTTATTGCCGATTTTTTTTGCATGCAATATTTAATAGAACTATTTTCAATGTTGCAAGATTTACCAATTTTAAGCTAAACTTTTTTTTAATTAAAGGTATTTTGTTAAAAAATAAAAAATAAAGGTGATTTACTCTTGTAGAAAAATCATGGTTTTTAATTTTTGGCGAACTCTGTAAATAAAATCAACATTTTTTTTTTCGTAAATCCCATTTTTTTTAAGCAAGAAATTTTATAAGAAATATTTTTTTTTATATAAAATTTTTGGTCCATTTGTCCTCTAGTTAATCCCATCCGTAAACAGTCTACATAGGGTGTCCGGAAAGTTGAGGTCATAAATAATAGGGGTGATAAAGTGAGCCAAAATAATGTTAGTACTTAATACAAAAAAGTTGTATTGAGCTTCGACAGGAAGTTATTGACCTTCAACACACATTTAGCGGCCTAATAAAATGTGAAATTAAAGGTTTTAAAAACAGCATCAAATTGGTCATGAGATGGTCATAAATGGTCACTAAGTGTGACGAATTGGTCATCCATACACCAACTTTTACAGCGTGTTTAAAATATCAACGTCATCGTATACTTCTTTAGCGCCTCAAATTAATCTATACATGGCTCAATCAAAAAGGATGCAATTGGTCACAAAATGGCCAACATTGGTCAGTATGAATAATTATTTGGTCAGCAAGATTAAAGAAGTTCTGTACCAAATGAAGACAAGAAAATTTTGTGAGCGGCCCAGAATTAAAAATTTTAGTTTTAAAAAGAAAATTCTGAAAGCTAGTAACAATTAGACGATTGGTCACAGGTATTTAATATTTGGTCAAAGATACTGTAATAAATATATAGAGTTCAAAATTGCAAGGTCACTAATTGCTACATAAATATATCAACACATCAACATTCGGAGGTCGTTTCATGCTGTAACAATTGGTCACGAATTACTCACGATTGGTCATTAGGTCACAGTAATTGGTCAGCAGTAAAATAGAATTAAGAAAACTTATTTTAAATTCATTAATTGTTACATAAGAATATTTAATATCTTAATACAAAGTTGAAAGCTCATCCGGCACGATATGAATTGGTCACAAATTGGTCAGGATTGGTTAAGGAGTTGCAGTAATTGGTCAGCAGTAAAATAGACTCTAGAAATGTTGTTTCAAAATTATTACCTGTTACTCAAAAATAGGGTAACACCTCAATAATTAACATTTAGTGCCCATTCAATGTTATACAGGTTAAAGGCAGAGACTCAGTCCACTACGCTACGGGGATGACACTATTTTTAAACATATAATTTTTAAAGCATAAGATTATAGTTCAAATTAAAATAGTAAGATTAAAATATTTGTGGTGTATTTGAGGAAATTTGCTTTTTTAAGCAAAACCGGTAAATCATGTTGCTATATTTAACAAGTTATTTGACTATTTTGGGTATACTTTACCGCAAATACCTAAAAATAGCGTGATCTTTTATTTTCTGAATTAAGATATATAAAAGTTAAAAAAAAAGGTCTGTAAATAAAAGTGTAAGTCCTTTTCCATTTTTATTAGTGCAATATCCCTTTCTAACCCAAGTTCAGGCCCTTTCTAGTGCTTATTTATCTTGACCCATCCAGAAAATAAATCTGTGTTGAAAGTCACAAATAGGTTTATGAGATTTTGGTCTTCTAATACTCTTTTTGTCTTATACCTTTGCTGGAGGAATAATAAAAATAAAAATATACCACCATATGAAAGCTTTTTATTACTAAATTTGGAAAACAATACTATTTATAAAAAGTTCTGCATGATCTGCAACCTTAAATGCAACCAGCACATATTATTGTTTTTTTAAATTTTGGGGTACACGAGTTGTCTCGAAAAATTTGACGAACCGGTATTTTTGACAATATCGAAAATTATTATAAAGAATAAATGTTTAAGATTTAAAGTTACTTTTAAATATTGAAGTCTATTTATTTACAAGTTTTTTTTATAGTTTTTATGATACAGGGTATTTCTAAACGAAGGCGAAAAATTTTAGAAAGAGATTTTTTTCAATATAACCTTGGTTTAGTTTATAAAAGTTAACCATGACGAGAGATATCGCGAAGAAATAGAAATAGCAACTGTCCCTACTTTTTATTTTAAAAACAAAGAAAATATATATGTTATTTAAACTTGCAAGCAATGTCAAATGATATAATATTACAAATGCCCTAATGGGTGACAGCAGATAAATATGTTTTTATAAAATAAAATACTCGTCTCGACACCTTATAATCTACATTTTTTTATATATTATAATTGGTAAGTCTGTAAAAAAATTAAGGTAAAAAGTTTTTAGAAAAGTCAGGCTATCTAAATTTATTTTTATTGAGGTGATTGCGTAAGTCTCTCTTAAATTTGGTTAGCCAGAACGAAAAAGGTAGTCTATTACACACACACACACTATTACAACTTTAAATTTTTAAAATATGCAAAAAGATTTAAAAAAAACTATTTTTATAAAAGCAATGTTTTTGGTAAATATTATTGATCTAGCGACTTTGGTTTTCGAGATAAACAATAGAAACTTTATTTTTCGCTATTTTTCTACCACACCACTACAAGCTCTCGACAGTAGACTACACACCAACCACTTTTTGTGGCCCATATCAACTTCAAAAAGTGGCCCGTGGTAACACGGCTAATGCATTTGTTTAGAAGCACCTTGTAATATGCGTGAAAATTTATTATAATACAATTTATTACATAAGTGCATACCTATTTTAAAATGTAGTATGTAAAGAAAGCTTAAGAATTGTCAAAACAGCGAAAATTTCACAGAAATGCTTGTTGTATTATACCAAATTATTTTTGACACAAAAATGCATTTGTCACTGGCTTGTTGTCCGTTATTAGTTATCATTTCTTGAAATACATTTTTCTTCTAAATGAAATAATTAAATATCTTTCTAACTAAAAATATTTTACTAACTTTTTATCCATTACTAGCTATTGTTGGTCCCCAGCTATTATTCTTTAAGTTAATCTGTATATGTTAATTAGCCTGTGTTTGCAAATTTAAGCTATAAGAACTTACTTCTATAGTGCGGTAGATAAAATGAATTTTATCCAGTATTTTTTAGATTTGGATGGCCATATTTTCAAAACTATAAGAGATAGATATATCAAATGTAGTATTTTCTTAGAGCGCTCAAAATGCCCTTTTAGTGGTTAATTTGCAGTAAAAACTAAAAAACATGCTGTAAAAATTATTCAGTGTGTGCCTCTTGTTAAGTATATTTTATAAAAGTCTATTTACAAGAAAAAGGAAAAAATTTTCTGCCCTTAATTAATTGAGGCCATATGGATTTTACGTTTTTAACAATAATATATTTCAATAATACTACTTTCTTAAACTTTTTAATTTTTAACTGATACTCGACATTTTGGATGGTCTCTATCTCCAACCGTTTTAAGTGATAACTAAACCACTTTACGAAACTATGACTTATATACTAGGTATGTGCTGTTTACCAAAGCTTGAACGATTTTTCATGATTTATCAACGGCTGCCAGATATTTGGTTTGTCGATACTAGGTCTGCTAAATACGTTCTCGTTTTTAAAATCATAGCAGCTTTAAAAAAATATGTAAATAGTTTTGTTCTCCGACCACTGTATGTGGTGATTTTTTGACCAAGTATGTTTGGCAACTTCTGATCTCCACGTTTTACCTCGTTCCTATATTATTTATGTTTTATTATTTTAATTTTTTTCCTTTCGGACCTTTTTTTAAGTTCCTTTAACATACGGCATAGACATAAATGTTTGATTCTTGTGCAGATCGATATCTTGTTTTTATATTTGTCCATTGTTTTCTTTATTAACATTTCGCTGTATTTATTTTGGTTAAAGATCCGTAGTTAAGACGTCGGGGAAAAGTAGAGCCGAATTTTGTTATTTCTTTATTGTGAAGTTTGTGCTAGGTCAAAGGCCATTTAGTTGTTTTAAAATGTGTAAAAAATCTGTCAAGCGTTGGTAAACAACACATACCTAGTATATAAGTCCTAGTTTTGTAAGAGTTGTTTAGTTGAAAACGGTTGAAGAAAGACACCATCAGAAACGTCGTGTATCAGCCCAAAAACAAAGACAATGGAAGTCCAAGATACCACTATTATTAAAAACATGACATTTTCTACCAAAGAAATAATATATTTATAACGTATAATTTTTCAAAGACTGATATAACAAATACATCAAGGTTCTTTTATATTTACGCTTCTCGAAAAGCCAAGATTCAAGATGTTTCTATTACGCTCGTGAAAAATGAGGGCATCAATGCATGACGCTATTTCTTTAAAATGGCCGATGTGAAATTGCACGGTAACAAAATGTCCTTATTTTCATAGACTCGTGATGTGTAAATTTATACCTTATATCCTGCTGAAGTATACGTCTTACTTATAAAGAAAACTTTAAATAAGGAATAGAAACATTGACGTGGCAACCTTTTCTTTTGTCGTTTCTTTTTTAAAGTAGAAAGGGCTGACATTTTATTATATAGTTTAAAATGTGAAGCAGTCATATTAACAGGTAAGGTAATAATTTTATAAAATCAAATAATTTTTATTGTTGTTCATAAATATGAGGCGATAATAATGTAACAATTTTTAAAAATATATTAGCTAGCTAGCAAACGGGTTAACCGAAAAATCTAAAGTTTTTACCATGGAAGTAGATTTGCATGCTTTTCAATAAACTTTAATAGAATTTTTCGCTAAAATAATTAGGGGAGCTAATAATTGACCCCCTTAAAAATTACATGGGATTTTCCATGTCCCGTCCGGCGATGCATCACCCGATATGACCAAGGGCTACATTTTTTGACATATTAATGACACCTCTAAATGTCAGAGTGACAGCTGGGCATCATTTTTAAATATTCTTTTTAATAGAAAGGGTGGTCCAGTAATACCTCATTTTGAAGCTCCTAGCAAGTACTTTATAACCCTTAAATATAAAGTTAGTTACTTCATAAACCACAAAATGTCTGTACTTTAAGAATCACCCGAATATCAAATTTGAATTACTGTATTTTCGAGTCTAATGAAATAAGATTTAATTACTGTGGTACTTTTTAAAGCAATTTTAAATATCTTTTATTGGTGATATTTGTAAGAATGTACAGGGTAAGACTAAAAGTATATATTTTTATATAAAATACTGTATTAGTATTTTTAAACCCTTATATTAATCTTTATAAAAGCTTTAAAAAAAAACACTACAATAACTTACATCTAAGTTTAATAATTTTGGAAATACGGCCATCTAAATATGGTTTCTTAGGTAAGAAATAAAGTACCGCCATTTTAAAGTATGTAAAGGTATTGACTTTATATTCTGGGGTTACAAAGTACTCGTGTATTACACGACCCTCTTTCTTAAAAAAATTAAAATGGCGCCCAGCTCTTACCGGGAAATTTAAAGCTGTCATTGATAGGTCAAAAAATGCAGACTTGAATATAATATTATCGTTTTAAGTTTTATGGGGAAGAGGGTATGGACTTAATGACTTCACTGTACATAAAATTCAGTTTTGTGGATATGACTATTAAATTTATTACGAAGGCTTTGAAAACGACAGGTTATTTACTTGTAAAATATATTTTCATTTAAATATACTTTATTGACCTAAAAGTATTTGCTCTACCGGATATAACGTTTCCAATGACATGTCTATATTGTGAGAACATACTTCCCATTTTAAACATGTGCTCCCTTTAAGGCGAATAGTCAAAAATATTTCTATTAAACTCGAGAAAAATGGAGGCATCTAGGGTTGGCGCCATTCTATTTCTAGAAACAGCCGAGGTGATGTGAAACTGGAACCAAGCAAAAATATCAATATTTTTATTAACTTGGATGTTTAAAAATGTATGCCTGTGCCAACTTATATTTTACTTAGAAAGAGAATTCTATTGAAAAGGATATGCCAACGTTTGTTGGTTTTAGAGATGTCAGGTTTTATGATACAGCATGCTCAGTGGTTTATTAATGGTAAAATAAATATGAATCATTTTTCTTTGTAATAATAAAAAAATCAATATGTTTATAGAATTTTTCGTTAAGTTGATAATCCTAAAAAGTTTCCCCTTTGGTAAGAAGATACTTTATCGTAATGCGCAACATTCTGGTAAAAATTTTATTTTAAAACATAATTTATGTATTAAGTCAATAAAATAATACATTTTTTACAATGGGACGTTTTATAGCAATGAGTCGTCAGGCGCAGACGCATAAGTAAATAATATAAAACTAAAAAATCGTTTTTAAAACAAACTTTCATTAAAATGCACTAAAAAAATAAAATATTTTTTCTTTAACACTTTTACTTTTAACATTTAATCTCATTACACAATTCAAATGATTTTAAAGCTCTTGCAAGAATAAAGTACTCGTATTTAATTACACTATTTTTTTAAATTAAAAAAACATTACAGGTAGGTACAGTTCCATTCGTAACTACTAAACAGTGCTAATTTTTTTATTTGCATCCTTCTACAATTAATTCGTTAATGACACACTTATTCATCGCTAATTTAATCTCTTAACTTTGCTTTGCTCTAACTTTGTAAATAATAAATAACAGAAGCCTTGCATGTAGTATTTTAGTTTAAAACTTAGTTAAACTCGCTTAAGGTCAATATTTAAAAACTTTTGTGGTTGCTGGTGTTTAAATATAGCATAAGAGTAGTGCAGACTTTATAACTTTTCGTCAAAAAAGGACATGCCAAAGCCTTTTAAAAAAAATGAAATTGTAGAAGGATGAAACTTTTTCGAGGGATCTAAGGTCGGAAAGTGGGAAAGGCTGAGTTTTGGTGAGGTGGTGTTTGGTATAAAAAACATTTTTTTTTCTTTTTTTTTTTTGGAAAACTTTAAATTCTATGAAATAAGTTTTAGATGACAAAGTTGTGGGTAATAAAAAAATTCTACCTTTATTTACATTTTCTACTACTTTCTTAAAATATTTTAGATGTCATAAAATATTTAAAATTAAAAATAATAACTCTATTAACTTATTTTGTTGTAAATCATAATAGTGTTCTCTTTAAGTGTTTTTATTATGAATGTTACTTAAAATGTAAATTTTATTAAATAGCTCAAATTGTTCATAACGATAAAAAAATGTGATTTAATTAATGGTTTTATATTTTTGCATTTTCTGAAAAGTTTTATACTATTAATATATATATTTTTACAATATCAAAAGTATAGGTAATAACGAACAAAAACTCTTCGACCGATATTTGGACATGTGAGTTGGTTTTAACCTAAGGGTTATTTTTTGATATTAGGTCAAAACAAGGTAAAACAATATGTAATTTAAATCCAAAAGATACAGTATGCTTATGACATACAAAAGCAAATTTTTATCAAATTGCTTCTTTTTTTGTAAAATATAAAATTAATTACAAAAATTACATTTACCTATTCTTTCTATTTATTATAATAAAGCATTTAATTTAATCAAACGCCTCTATCAACTTTATCGTAGCCTGTCATAAAAAAAATAGATGCATACTTACCTGCTAACAAAAATATGCCCGAAAGTTTGGAAAAAATCGTTATTTGTAATAGCGAAATAGTGAGTAATGATGGTTTTTCGATTCAAACCGTCGCGTCGTATAAATGTAAAATGTGATATACCTTAGATTTAAATTTAAATAGAGGTTTGTAAAGTTTAAAACCAAATATTCCGCCTATTTTAAAAAACACAGTGGATGATGGTGGCTTAAAGACAAAACGTATGTGCCGTTTGTTTTGGAATATCTTATTAAATAAACCGAGAATAAACTAAAAACTGTTTCTCAAAATTTCGTTTTTTTCCGGATAACGGCTGCAAATTACACAATTATTATAAAAACTTGGTAATTTGTGTTTTTCGCATAAATTTTAAGATTATGTTAAAAGATGTAAAAACAAAGGTTGTGGACCTTTTTACTATTTACATCTTTTTTACCTACTAACAGAACTTGCAGTTTTGCCGGAAAACCAAAAAAAACAAACGTTTCTTTACCCTACCCCGCCGCACCAAAACTTAGCCTTACCTAGTTTTCGACCCTAGATCGTCTGTAATTTATTTTTTCCTTTATTTTGTTATATTTTCCACCTTTTCCACCTTTTGAGGGGTTAGATTTTACTATATTTTTTGTGTGTTTATAAACTATTGACCCTGTTTTAAAAGTATATCGTTAGATAAAAAAGTAACGAACCCTCAGGTATTACATTTCGTGAAACTTTTTAGACTATGCGAAAAATGTCACCAAAGCCATTCAACAATAACTACTACTTCTAAACTATTTCCCATTAACATCTTAGTAATGTTGTGCAAAATGTGTATTCTTTTGAGATCTGATTAGTAAAGAAAGTGATAGAAGTGAAAGAAATACCATTCTTTTTACACTTAGGTAGTTCTTTCTAAATATTTCAATTTGCATTAGTCACGTGGTGAAATAATTATTATCACTGGCAACTATTAGTAGTGATAAAAATGAAAGTGTTAATTTTTAAAATAATAAAGTGCTCCAACATCGGATACTTTTTTATTAAGCCTAATAATAATTTAAATTCTCAATAGATCCCTGATGTTTTATTAGCAATACAAAGTATAGGCTTGACACAACCATATATTAAACAAAAATAAAGCGCTCTAAATGTTTAAACATTATTATAAAATTTTTAAGAAAAATTAACAATTTTATCTGACAACAAAACATATTTCTAATACCAAATAGGGTATTCGATAGAAGGATAACACTATAAAATGAGCCATAGAGCCAGAAATAAAACAAAAATATTAAAATTTAGTTGTTTATAAGACTTAGATACCTATAAAGATGATGGTATTCTAAATAAAGCTAAATAAAAAATATTTTGTACTAATATTGGATATTCCATGTAACTATCCGATATTAGGCAAATTGGCTTCTGGTTAAGGTTTAGTTTATAAGACAAAGAAAATTTAATAATAGAGAATCATTGCACATTGCAATAAGGCCAGGCAGCAAGGCGTCTTATTTTAACTTCGGAACTGTTCGTATAACTGAACGGCTGCCGACCACAAAGTCGAAAAGTTTTTTGAAGTAAAAATCCTTAAAATCTTGCTTTTTCACATGTATTATTGTAATTGTGTAAAACAAAACCCTACAACACAAAACAATAAAGAAAAACTACTAAAATTTGTTTCCCCTTGTTTTAGGTTAATGGTACTGTCAACATGATTTGCAATAACTCTACATTATGAGTACAAGCACTATTTAAATAAGGCCGGTATTAATAATACCCGAGCTTAAAAAGGCAACTTGCAATAATTCTCTATTACTTTTTGTGACATGAACTAAATAAGAGTTAACCTATTTAAACTATAAAGTAAAATTTAATAATTTGCCTAAATGTCTAAAAACTGCGTCATCAATTAGTACGTGTAAAAACTCGAAGTTTCACAGTTTGAAAAAGTGACTATACAGCACTCCATGTTTTATTATTAGCAATAAAATATTATTCCGTGGCTTAAATTTAGCGGTTTATGGAACTGCAAAGAGGTTTTTTCAGTATTAGATTACAGATTTCTAGGAATCATAAGTATCCGTTATAGGGCAACTATCGGATATTATAGCACTCTATAGGTAAATACGAGACCACACACTTAAAATCTTAACTCAAATTCTGAACCATAGCCCAATGTGTTCACTGCGTTCACCCATCCAAGTGCTAACAGTGTCGAGAATTGCTTTATTAAGCTCATAGAAGGCATAGTTTAAATACAGCAAGAGCTGGTATTAAAAATAATGGATTGGTATTTCTGTAACAAGCATTGAGCAAAATTAGACAGCACGTGCCCTTAGGCGAGCGCAGCGATCCCATAAGAATAGAAGACACTTTATGCATTTGTTTGCATGCTATATTTTTTTACCATATGTACTTTTTTAAATTAAAAATTTTACACTATTTTTATTAATTATTACTTATGAATTATTTAATAACTTTTATAAATTTTAAATTTAGTGAGACACATTGTAGTAGGCATTGAAACCAAATAGTAAATTGAAGGTGTAACAAAGTGTTAAACGGTAAAAACACGGTTTATTTTCACAAACCTAATGTGGTGTACTTTAATAATAACGATAAAAAAACTCTATTTTTTTTAGCGAATTATACCTTCAATCCTTTCAAAACGTTTTTTTTGCATGGCTGGCTTAGATTAATTTAATTATCTTTTTAATTTAAAATTTTTAATTTCATGTAAAAACGATACTTTTATGTAATATACAGATTTAATTTTTAATAAAACAAGATTATTTGGCTACTAATAGATATTAAAAAATAGCTAGGTGAATAAAATATATTACTTTTAATAAATAAAAATCGGGCTACAAAATACAAAAATGGATATTATTTTAATAATGTCCAAATTTTCACCAGTAATTTTTATATTTTTAGAAACCTTTAAATATGTAAAAAGTAAAATAAAATAATGCGTCCATAAAGCAAATTATGTAGGTGTAGGTCTAGCTAAAATTTACATACCCTTTATTATTTTTTTTATTTTGATTGCACAAAATAAATTAAAATATCACTTTGTTGGAATAACTTCCTAGATTAAAATGCGATTTAATAAAATACGGTCCGAGATATCGATTCAAATAAGGTTAAACTTTTTTGTACAAAAATAACGAAGGAATCAAACGGTCAATGCAAAATGTTAAATTTGACACATGTGTTAAAAACCATACATTAATTTAAAAAAATCGTCTCACCCTGTATAATTCCGAACCACTAAACCGCCGTTTACCTATAAAAAGAAGCATTAGCAAACAGTTATTTATTTACTTTATTATCATGTGGCAACAGATTCTAAAGCTATTATTGATCTGTTTTTAAATTCCAATTTTAAAGGTCAATATCTCCCTATCGAAGCGAGATAGAACTTTCTTGTGTATAAAGTACTTACCTTATTTTGGCTTACTCTATCACCTCTATTATTTATGACCTCACCTATTCGGACATCCTGTATTATAATTTCATAATTACGAATTTTAATGTATTGTTAGGGACTTTAAAAATGGGTTTTTAGTTTATAGGATCGTATAAAGTTAGTTCTGGTTAGTATGTGAATGATTTATCCATAGTTTTTCCAATTTCTATTACCACTTTTAAAGATTTCAAGTAATCCTTTAAAGCTTATATTTTATCCTGAACTAAAATAATTCACGGGTCATTTCTGTAATATTCTAGGGTTTTCTGCATTAATATAAAATGGCGACGGAGTTTTCAGTATAATTTCAAAAGTAACTATGGTAACAACTACGATAAAACTTTATATGTCAATGTCTTTAAGTGAACAGCACAACGATTAAAATTATAGTAACTCCCAGAAGGGTTTTTGTCGCCCATTTATAGTTACGTACAAATATTTAGAATATTAGAAAAATGTCTTGTGAGTTCTTTTTAACAGTAAAGTTTAAAAAAGATACCTTTATCTTTTTTAAAAACCATAAAAAGTGTTAAAAGACCTTAAAAATATTTAGGTAAATCATTTAAGTAAATTATCAAACTTTAATATTCTTAACTTTTAACAATTCTTTACACTAAACACCATTTTTATAGTCCGTAATATTATATTTTATTCATTTTAATAAAAGTCATATTGTTAAAATATTTAAACATTTAAATATACATTTTTAATAATATTTTCTAATTTTAAAAGCTTACAACAATCTAATTTGCTCTCTGTTTTAAATTATTTAATTAAGAACCAAGTTTCTAAGTGTAAAGAATAAAACTTCTACCAGGAAGTTAAAAAAACAAGCTTTGCTTGTTTATGAAAAAAAAAATGTCCGCCCTTAGCCGTTTTAAAAATAAAGCCATTAAAACCCAAAGAATAATTTGAAATTTAGACTATTTATATACAGGGTGTCTCCCGGTCGATGGAACCTTAGACGTTTACGGAAAACGGGAAATTTTATTTTTTGGCAATATTGGTAATGGCTTGTGATCTAACGATCTAAAATATTTTTAACGATGCAGCGTTGCCGCTTATACCAAAAAGTGTCATCAACTTTGATATTTTAAATTTAACACCCTGTATATTTTGGTATTTTTGGATTTGCTACTATTTTCTGAATATTTTTACCTAATATTATCCCATACCTATCTTTAACAGTTTTCAATTAAATAATTATTTTCCATATTTTTGTAAAACATGTCTCTAATAAAAGCTTTTGATATTGATATCTTTAATGTCCTTTACATTGATTTTAATGGAGAAATTTGTTTTGAATTATACAGGGTCGCTTAAAATTTGTGAGTTTACCTCTAAATATAAAAATGATAAAAATATATATTTTTTAAATGGAACACCCTATATAAAGCCCTTTTTAAATGATATAATATGTTTTCTATACCTAAATGCTATGGTTCCGGAGATAAAAGCAAGTTTCTTTAAAAATCAAAATTTACCATAATAAATATTTATCAAAGATGTCATGACACTTCAACTCTGTCAAATAATTATATTGATATTTTTAGTCATGACATTTCATGGTTATCTTTAATGAATACTTATTACGCTAAATTTTGATTTTTAAAGAAACTTGCTTTTATCTTCGGAACCATAGCATTTAGGTATAGGAACATGATATATCATTTTAAAAGGCTTTAAGCGACCCTGTATAATTCAAAACAAATTTCTCCATACAAAATTAATATAGAGAAGCATCAATTTTGAATGTCTACAAACGCAGATAGAGTAATAAAAGCTTTTTTATATAGAGACATGTTTTAAACAAAAATATGGAAAATAAACGTTTAGTATAAAATGTTGGTATGTTTGAGTTTAAAATGCGATTTTATAAGAAACGGTCTAAGATATTAATTAAAAAAATAAATACTGTTTTGGAGAAAAAAGATAAAGAAGTCGGTCAAAACAAAATGTCAAGATTGTCACCTGTGTCAATAAAATAAAAAAATCGGCCCACCCTGTATAAGTCCGATTTACTGAACAGCCGTTAACTTATGGAAAAAACGATAGTATAAGTTTATTTGGTTGCTCAAATATTATTGCTTCTGTAGCAACAGTTTCAAAGATTTAAATTAATAATTAATTTTTAAAATACGGTTTTTTTAAATTCTAACTTTTAATATCAATATCTCCCTAACGAAGCACGATATATAAAGTACTAACATTATTTTGGCTTACTTTATCACCCCTATTGTTGGGCGGTTGTCTACACACATAATTGCTTCGCTCAAGCCACCTCTTTACGTTAAATAGAAACTACGATATCCAAAAATCTGTCTTGGAGTGTTTATTATAAACTTTTTACGATTAACAATGCTTTTCTTCTGGCGACAAGTTTTCAACAAGAGAGTGGGCCTTAACAAGCGGCTCTATTTATAATCGTATGCAATGTTGCCAGTGTAGCCAATTTCTAAAATAGTTATAAGTAGTAAAAATTTAAGAAATTTTGAAATATTATCCTAAATCATAACACCTATCATTAATGACCTTACCTTTCCAGACACCCTGTAAATCTAAATATGTTTAGCCCTCTACCTATTTAAGTAATTGTTGCACAATTTACGCTTAATTTAACAGGTCGTGCCACAGCAAGTCCTCCAATTTTAAATCCTGTAACAGAACAGCCTGCAGCAATTGTACCAGGAGCAGTCACCTTCAGGAATCGAGAAGCCATGACGCGAATGTCGCAGGACAGTCCTGTAGGAACACTGGCCTATGTCATGGAAGAAGAAGCTCTTTAGTCAGAGTTAACAGCGGATGGCAGTATATATCGGTAAGTTATACGGGGTGTTTAAAAAACGAAATCATGTTTAAGCTTGCAAGAGCACCATATTCCACACAGGGTGGTTTTTTTTTAAAGTTTAGTACGGAGATCTCAGAGAACGAAGAATCATGAAATGTATTGCACTAAAGCACATACCTAAATTTTTACTATTATCCTGAATTTTTTTATTTTTGTTAACAAAACAACAACATTGCATATTTAAAAGTAATTTTTAATTATAAACATTTTTTTATACCAACTTTTAATATTAGTAAAAATAAAGGTACTTAACTTTTAAGCAAAAATTAAATTTTTGGCCAAACCTCGTCGATGACTGATAAAATTTGATATCTGATGGTTGCTGCGCAGATTTTAGACCATGCAGAACTTTAAAAAAAAAACTTTTTTCGTAAAATCAATAATAATTCTCTCTCCACATCAGCGACCTTTTCTCTTCCACAACAAATTCCATTCATAGTTTTTTTGACGATAGTACCCTCCACTCAGGTTTTCAGGTTCCCAAACCAATCTCTAAGCCTGACTTGAATAGGAAACACAGGTTAATGCAGATATCTTTTTATAGGACCCTCATTTAATATTGGATTGGGACGCCGAAAATCTTGTCCAATTTATTACATCCAAAACATAATTATGTTTCATGTCGCGGAAAAAGTCATCATATACTTATCCTTTACTTACGAGCGGCCAAGTTCTGCAGAGCAAAGACACCTTCAATCTTGTGGGCTTCACATTTGAAAGTAACCTTACCTGACATAAACACATTATGTCTATAGCTACGGCAGCTTTAAAAAGCTGGATATCTCTTTCGAGCCAAAAGTATTTTTCCCCTTCTAATATATACACCTCGTATGTATTCCACATCCTGACACCCCTGGAATATTGTTCTTATATCTGGGCAGTGGCGTCCCCTACCACAGTAAGCATTCTGGATATCATTTAAAGCAGAGCAGTTTGCCTTATTAACGATCATTTGCTTATAGATAGGCTTTCTTTTCTTGCCCATCATCGGGCTGTAGGGAATCTATCGCTTTTTAAAGATACTTCCACGGTTTCTGCTAAGAGAAATTGGCCAGTACCTATAATTCTCTTACTTGCAGCTCTCAACAAAGAAACAAGTAGTGCTCACGTATGCATCTTCATACGGTCTAACTAGAGAGGCCCCGAACTTTTCACTTTGTTCGTTCTTTTATTTCTAAAGTTTTTAGATTGTGGAACCTACTACCCGCGAAGGTCTTTCTTTCCCTCCAAATCTTTATGTTTTTAAGTCCCGTGTTAACTACTCTTTTACCTTGCTGAAGACAGTCACAGTATGTTAGTATTTAGGCTTTTTGCCTTCGTAAATTGTCCGAAAAAAATACAAATGGTTTTCACGCATTTTAGTAAAATTTAATTGTAATTTTGTCACGTCTAATTATAATTATGTTTTTAACGGTATAAATCTACAAATGTTTTTTTTCTATGGTGTTCTAACCATTATGTCATACTCAGCAAAAAAATTAATAATTAGATATAAAATTATTTATTTTCTATTGTTTATTATTTTATTTTAATTTTTTATAAAAATATATGGCTGACGCTTATAACACTCAAAAATGCTTTTCTAAATTACTATATTTCTTAGAATGTTTGCAATGTTTGTACAATTTCTCCTACATCCCAAAGTTTTCGCTAGTTAAATATAATTTGCCTAATGGAGTTTAATGTTTATTCTACATTTAACGACGGTAATAAAATAAAGATACCTATTCGTTTGTGATAGCACTTTATAAAATTATGTTTAAACTTATGTGCAAAATCAGCCATTAACTTGTTACACACACAACCTAACTTAATCCTTCACTCGTAGCATAGAGCATATTTCGTCGCTCTAAATTAAAATTATGCAGATTTTGGGTGAACGTAACATCGTAAGTCTCCCATAAAGGATGCATAAACTTGGCAATATTGAGGAAAAGCACGAATACAGGATACTGAGGTTTATACCTTTTTTCATATACCTGGTAAAAATAAATTAAGCATAATAATACATATTTTACCAAACTACCCACCTATTAGGCAATTCTAGTCTTATATCTTGAAAAAGTATATTATATTTTTTAATAGTGTCTCGGCCTGCAATGAAAATGACTTTATAATAATAACCCTTTTAAAATCGATAGAGGGAGTTTTTTTAAGACTCTACCACAAATATTTATACCTGCCATACAGGTAATGCCACAAAAAATTGCTTAAAAGTATTCAATAACTCAAGGCATAATTTTCAAAAAATGTCATACCATCGGATCGTAAACAATTCGATAAATTATTTTTGGTCCTCGTGCTCTGTATCGCGGTTTGGTTGCAGGGTTGCCAACTGTTTGGAAAAATTCACTCAAATATTTTTCTTTAAAACGATTGATTTTTGAACATAGTGTTAAATACAATTTTTTTCTTAAAATAATGCAAGGAATCACCTTTTGAAGTTTGAAAAACAGTCTATCCCCTACACTCTATATATGGTAGTGGCGTTTGACATGTGACACTTTGTTTTGACATATTTTACATGCAATTTAAAACACTGTGCCACAGTCACGAAACCAAGCTTAAAATTATCATCTCTTGAGTATTGTACTGGGCGGGTTTCGTAACTGTAACCCTTATCATTTTTTTCAAAACATATTTACGTAAATACCCTACAGACAACACTAATAAACATTAATTTAATTTTTGCACTTTAAAAAATATTCTTTGATGCTTAAGGCAGCTTTTAGACGGGCGACTTTTTGACTCGAAATTGACCGCAAAAGTCGATCGTTTGTAGTTGATTATCGCTACTTGCAATTGTCATTTAACAACCATGGAAAAAGCGTTTCCTTCTTATACGGGCGTTTTTTCGACTGCAACCAAACTTGCTGCCGCTACACATACAACTACAGTTGTAGTCGCAATTGGCGACAAGACGTCAATATTTTTGTAGTCAACTTCGACTGCAAAAAGAGAGAAGTTTGCCAAACTTCTTAAAAATATTTTAATGGGTAAAAAAGCGATTATTATTTATATATTTAAACATTCTGTACTTCTAAAAGTAGAGACGTTTAGGACATATTGCCGTCAATATCACAAAGTGGCTTATCTGACTTTTTTCAATTTCACAAGAGTGCTTTTAAGGCATTTTTTTACGCGACTATTTTTTTAAGCAAAATAAATCAAGGTAATTATTAAATTCCTATAACTTTAAAAAAATCTCACCTATGCCAATTCGTAATATTAAGGAGCAACTTTTTATGCAATTATATTGGCTATAGTCAGTTTTTCCATTTTTTCCGATACGCGATATTGCCGACGATATCTTTATATAAAGATTTCTCTTTCTATTTCGTTTTTTTTTCGTTGGAGAATTACTCCTTAAAATTTGCCGGTAGAAACACTGGTATATACAAATTATTTTGTAATAGGGCTATATCATTAAAATTAATCAAAGTCAGAATTTTTTGTTAAGATTTTTTTAATTACATGTATTTTTTACGTTTATACTTTGCAAGGGTTAAAAATTTAAAAATATTTAAAACAATAAAAGATCCATGTATTTCTGATTTTTAAAGATATAGGAGCTAAATTATGCATTGTAAATTATTTGGGTTAATAATTATTTTTGATTTTTCTTAATACACTGTTTACTTTGAAAAGGAACTCACAAGGCATTAAATTTAAAATATTTAAGCAAGAATAGTAGTTTTTTTCCAAAAATACTATGACAAAAATGTATTTTAAAATTATATATGTATATTTAAGTCCGTAGTTTAAAAAACTAAAAAACACGCTTTTATATGCAACCGAACTAAAAATTAGAAAATAATTTTTTCATTACAAAGAGTTTGTTCACTTCAGAGTAAAAGCGCTGGGTGATGCTTAATATATTAAATGTTATAATTATTATATTTGCAAATATGAGGAAAAGTTATGAACAAAATATAAAATGCACCCCACGCTTTTTACTCTGAAGTGACAAACCTTTGTAATGAAAATTATTTTCTAATTTTTAGTTCGGTTGCATATAAAAGCGTGTTTTTTAGTTTTTAAAACTATTATTTATTTTTCATTTTTAGTTCGATATATCAATTAGTTTTTTAAAAATAAATGCTCAAGTTTATTCACTAAAAATTCCTTCGCCATTTTGTCAAGAGCATAGAGGATCTGTAAAGGAATATCTCTGGCGGTCCTAATCAGGATAACGGGATACTGTTTGTAAATTATTGCATTGTCATGTTTCCTTAATACGTGTACAAAGTTTCAAAGAAATCAAATAGCTGGAAGTTGGTTAAAAATTAGGCTCAAGATTCCGTTACATAGCCAGATAGTTACAACCCAAGTTAATAAAAGCGTGTTAACGGCATTTATTAACTGTTATTGTTCATAAAAATTGAACACCAATGGTGCAACTAACCCTATATTTTTATTGTTCATAAAATTGAACACCAATGGTGCAACTAACCAAATTGTGTAAAAACTAAAAATTTCTTCTTCATTTAATAGCAAAGTTTGAAATGTTGCCAACAGATGGCACCCTAGGTGTTGTTTTTATAATATAATGGAATTTTTTTCCTGGCGATCCAAAAAGATAACGGGATACTGTTTGCAGATTATTGCATTGTCATGTTTCCTTAATACGTGTGCAAAGTTTCAAAGAAATCGAATAGCTGGAAGTTGGTTAAAATTAGGCTCAAAAGATTCCGTTACATAGCCAGATTGATAGTTACAACCCAAGTTAATAAAAGATTTATTTCTACAATTATTCCCATAATATGACTAACAAAGGCTTTTTATTATAAATAAATGTATAAAACGCAATATAAAAAAAATGTGGACTTGACGATGAAAACAATATTAGAAAATTTGTAGATATTCACTGAAATGTGCGATGTTATGCTAACCCAAAATTTGCATAATTTTAATTTAAAGCAGCCAAAGATCCCCTTATGCAATTGCAAACTAAATTTACATTGTATGTGTAACAAGTTAACGACTCGTTTTGCATACAAGTTTATGACCATTTGAGTTTTAAAGAATTACTTACTTACTTGTCCGTTTTGTTTTAAATAAAACTTAAAAACTAAAAAAATATATATAATTTTCTAGTTTACTTATTTTTTAAACATAGGGCCATACCTGTACTTTAAAGTTTATTTTTGTATAAAAAAAATAAACTAATAAAATAGCAATCACGCCTTGGAAAGAGTATTAGCAAACATTATTTTTGTCTTTAAATTCTTAATTTATTTAAAAAAGGGATGTCGAGTTATAAACAAAGCTTTTTAGTGTGAATTTTGTTTTTTGTTTATTACCTCGCTTTAGATACTTATAATTTAATATGAAACAGAGTTTATTTGTACATTTTCAAAATTTTCTATAAATATTTACCTTTCATATCATAACGCAGTTTATATGATGATGGATTACACAAAAAAATAACATTAAACCTAACTACAGTGCTTGTCTAATTTTCAGGACTCTCTTCCTAACTTTTGAATTGTTTGTTATTTTTCATGAAAATTTGAGGACTTAAATAAGACAACATAAGCCAAATTTTAGGCAAAAAGTAACAAATATAATTGTTAAACTGAGTTTTAAGTGCCATCAAAAAAAAAAATAAATAAATAAAAAGGAGGGTTCTGGGGCACATAATTTTAAAGACTCTGACAAGTCCTTTATAATTTCAAAAAATAAAGTCAATACCTTTACCTATTACAAAATGGTGGTTCTTTAAAAATTACCTGAATACCTAACTATAAATATCTATTTAGTGGTGATATAATATACAGGGTGCGTCATTAAAAAATGTATACGTTTTGTCCTACCCTGTATATTATCACTAATATTACCATCAAATACATTATTAAAAGAGCTTACAAAAATTCCACATTTAGTGTATCTAAGTTAATGAGAATCGGAAATATAGCCATTTAAATGAGGTATTCAATTTTTTTTTAAGTACCGCCATTTGTGGTAGGTGAGGATTTATACTTTACAAAAGGTTAGTAAAGTACTCGTCAGAAGCTTTAAAACAATGTGCCACAAGATGCCCTTTTCATGTTTTTTAAAATTGCGCCCAGCTGTCAGTTTACCATTTATATCTGTCAGTTCTTGTCTAAAATTTGGTTTATGTTGTCTTACTAAAGTCCTTAAATTTTTATTAAAAAATACCAAACAATACAAAAATGACGGGGGAGGGTCCTGAATTTAAACAAGCACTTAGACAAGCACTTTACAATATTCCGAGTTTGGCATATTTCAAATTACTTTTATATGCCAGTTATAAATTTTAAAAACTTTCCAAAGGGTAAAGCTAGTTTATATGTAAGTTGTATTTTATTTAATATTTGCTTTTATAACAAAATTGTCAATAGAAAATTATTAAAGGTAGTTTTAAAAAGAACTATTTTTTTACGAAAAAACCTTGGAAATAAAAACTTAAGGTAGTTGTCGTGGTATAGGAGATCCGCCAGAAAATTCTATATTTTTGTCTGCGTATTAAACACATTAAAATACAATTACCCTTAAAATTTGAAGTCGACTGACCACTTAAAATCTGAGATAAATTTAATTAAAAATGAGATATTTGACATGAATGGTAAACGCTCTTTGTAATTCTGTATCCGTTTTTAGTTATAAAGAACAAGGTACCCGTCAGATTTTTTCAAAAAACTGACACTCTTTTAACGGACTTGCTTTGAGTTTATGAAAAAAATATAAATTGTTTTGGCCATCTAGCTATTAATCAAAAACGGTTTAAAATTCAACAATTTATAGGAAATATACTTACTAGCGAGTCGGACAGAAATAGCTTGGCAACGCTTGTTAGGGGTTATTGCAAGTTGCCTTATAAGAATCAAGTATTATTTAGACCTTATTTAAATAATGCTTGTACTCATATTTTAAAAATATTGCACATCATATTGATTCCAAATATTGTTTTTTTTTGGGGGAGTTTAATATTCCCGGGAGGGGTTTAGGAAGTTACAAAAATGAATTACCTACCCCCAAAAGTGTAAGAGCAAAAATAAGTTTTTCCGCTTACCGACATCAAATTTTCCGGAGGGGGGAATTTTTGCTTCAGGGGGAAAATGTCCCCACCGGGCCACTCCTGATTTCTACGCTGATATTGATATTAGTATTATTATTAATAATAAAGAAAAGGCATTTTGTTTAAGTCAGTATTTTATATTTAACGCGGTTAACGATTGGTAGTATGGTCGTATTTCTTTTGAGTTTTTTGACCAAAATACATTTGAAATAAGCGACGTTATAATTATTTTCTAACCCAAAAATATTACGATTGTGGTCGACAACCGTTCGGTTACACGAACAGTTCCAAAGTTAAAATAAGTCACTGACCCCTTTTTGTTAACCTATATACCGTAATTATTTAGATATTACAAAAAAGTTACAAGTTTTAAATCAACTGACAGTTCATACTTTTGAAATCATACCTGTACATGTACATATTTATTTCCTTGTGTAGATAAAGTTGACACAGCAGTTGCCACCTAAGCGACGAAAAATGAAAAATTAACCCATTTCTGCGGAAAATGGCAGTGGTAAACCCAAACGGTACCACCTACGATAGTGAATTTTTTGGTATTTTAAGACGCAAAGAAACAGCTTGTGCAAAAATTAAAGTAGCTAACTTTAAAAAGGCGATCTGACAATGTTTAATTTTCCTTACTTTTACAGCTGACTCACTCTGTAATAATTGAAAAACTAAAAATTTTGTAGTATGCAGGAACATCTATAGTAGAATTGGTTTCTGATGTTGGATTTTTAAATACCGTACCATTAAAGTAAGCCAAAAATACATAAAACCATTGGAGAACGTAAAAAAATAAAACTTTGTAGTATTTTCCTTTTCGACCATTTCTAGTAGAATTCTAATAAAAGATTTATTCTTCTAGATATGTCCTATACTTAAGTATTATTTGATTATTAAGTAGTTTGGGTCCTTATGGTCAAATGCCGTCGAAAATGACCCTGTTTGTGCTTAAAAATAGCAACGTTATACCTACAGCACAATTTCAATAGGCTTTAGAAGGTTATAAGTCGCATAGATGCAAAAATTTCAGGTTGCTAACTTAATTACATTTTCTCGAAAAATGGCGATGGTACCTAAACGGTACAACCTACTGATGTCCAATTTCAATAGGCTTGGAAAGGCTGTAGGAACCCTTAATTGTGTAAAGTTTTCAGTTGCCAATTAAAAAAACACGTTCAACATCTATGGATATAAGCGCATATAATAATACCGAACCCTCCTAGCAAGGCAACTTGCAATAAGTCTATTCTTCTTTTGTTTTTTGACAGCACATCGGGCTTTTAAAGCACACACCGAAAAAAATTTGGCGTATAGCTATTAAGATGTAATGTTTTATTGGTATTTAATTAATATAAAAGCAATTTTGTGTGTATCACGGTGTTTTAAACTTTAAAATATCTTTTCCTTTAGCTTTATGTTACCTATTTTGTCTGAAAAAGGTCAGGTATGTCGTTTTGTTTCTACTGATTTAGCAATTATCAAAACCATTAAAATAAGGTCATAATGTGGTGCATGTTTAGTTTTTGAAGAAAAATAGGTAGAAAAGGAATGGAATGCAATAATTTTTAGCAGACACTGTGGTATGTGCAAACAAAGTTTTGAATATGTTCTAAGTAGCTAGTAATTTGTTTGAAGAAGTTAATAACTTAGGTTATACTGGCGCGTAAGCGACGTTGCCGAATAAAAGCCCACAAAAATATGTGATAGACTTAGCTACAATTTCCTGTACTTTTCGGCGCGCATAATCAATATTTTTTGACAATATTGTACCACGACAACTACGTTAAGGCTCAAAAAGCTTTATCTTTATTTAAAAAAGGTAAAGAAAGCATACACAAAAGTCATTGGCAGATATATTTCTTATTAGAAATATTGCTTCAGTGCCCGCTTAAGAGGCCACTAAATCCAATACATTTAAAAGTGTTAGTGCTAAATCTCCTTTTTTTTATAAACAACAGTGCTTAACTAAAACAACATTGCATATATTTTATTTAAAATATTTACTAAAAACTAACTGTTTGAACTTAATACTCTGTATTTTAAAAACAAAGACATTGCGGACTCTGGTAAATTTAGTTCTCATACCTTAATAACACCCTATATATAGTGTGACCCATTATTGCTTATAGGAAAGGAGAATTGAAATAAACATTTATAAATGTTAAAAACTAAACTTTAAAACAAAATTTAAAGTGAAATAATTAAAAAACGAAAAAAGGTTTCTGGTCAATTTTTTTTAATTACGCGCTATACCTTTTACATACTTACTTAATGGTAATCTTTTATTATATACATTATATTATATATACATCATTTAAGATAAATATGGAATTTTATATACGTTAACATAAGAGTTAAATACATAAACCCGTGCATATTGAAACATATAATAAATAGTATTATATTTGTCGTTAATATTACCCATAACATTTTAAAATACTAAATTGAGTTGACTTTTAAAAATATTTAATACGAGAACTTAAGTAGACAAACTATAGAAGAACATTTTGTAGATGTTTTAATTTAATTTTAATAAATAATAACTGTATACCTGCGTCAAGAATTAGTGGCAGCATTTTTTTGGCACCTTTTAGAGACACCCTGTAGACACATACGAAAATAAACAAAATGTGTATTTTACATTACTTAGTAATGCCACCCTTCTCCCCTTACCTCCAAACCATCAAGTATTTAAGTACCGTGTCAACAAACTTTCTTTTACCTTGCCTAAGACACCAACGGTACGTTAGTATTTAGGTTTTTACGTAATTTTTTGTCGCCAAAATGTTCGGCGAGTCCATACCATTTGATATATATATTTTTCTTTTTTGTAGATTTCTTGGGGTATGTAGTCCTTTTAATAAAATTATATATAAATTTTTGAATAAATGCAATTTCTATTGACGTTTCGGCTGGCATCCCAAGCCTTTATTAAAATAATATTGAAATAGAAATTGCATTTATGCAAAAATTGTATATATAGTTTTATTAAAAGGACTACAAAGCCCAAGAAATCTACAAAAAAATATACGTTTTATAGTCCAAGAAAAAATATTATCTAAAAAGTATATATATAATTTAATAAATACTAATTTTTTCTTGTATTCCATTAAATATTTACATAATTTACTATTTGTTAACAATGTCTTTATTATTTTGGCTTTTGTTGTGAGTAAGTTATTTTCGATATTTAGTACAGAAAAGTTTATTAAGTTGTTTACACCAACAGTAATTAAAAAAAAGTATCAAATTCAAAAATACCAGTTTACAACTTAAATTTGCTTTATGCAGTATGTCTGAGAATCAATTATCATTAAATTATGCCCTGCAATGTCACAGCGGTCCCTCGTGATTTCGAAACAAGCGAAGGGAAATGTCCGGTGCACTGGTTAATGTCCCGGAATGTTTCACTAATGCGTTCAAGCAGTTTTCCAACTAGTATAGCGTAATGTTTATAAAGGACGACGCAAGAGTAGATAATATAATTAAAACCACAACTTACCAAACTATCTCGGAAAAACAATTCACATGGTCTATGCAACCAATTTCATGTAGGTTTTTAAAAATCTACTTTTTTCTACGTCTGTTGAATAAAATCTGTATTTTTATTGTGATTATGATGATACAGTACCCCAACCAAAACCCTTTAAATAAGTGTTTTGTTTAACATCAGCTAAAGCAACAAATCAAGTTACTATACAAGGTGCCTCTAAAAGGTACAAAATGCTAGCGTTTTTTTTTCTTTGAGCCAATGTAAAACGATTTAACACAATAAACTACAATCAAAAAATGTATCGTTTGCAGGATACAGAGTTTGTATCCATTTTATATAAGCTATTTTTAATATTTTTTTATTATTAGAATTTTGTTACAAAGATCAGGGGTTTTTTGTTGATAAGGAATCGAAATATGCTAACGTTTTATACTGCAGCCCTTTGCTTATGTTTAAATTGTCATACATTTTTCTAGCCTTGGTATTTCATGGCTGCAGTAAAACAATTCTATTCTCGAATACTGTTTATACAAAGAAAGGTATACCTAGTAAATATCGCTACAAGTAACAGTTTTTGAGATATTTTAGATTTATTATTTTAGTTTATACAAAAAGGTTTCTTTCCATCCCCTAATGCTTTATCTAAATTACCCAGCAGTTTCTAAAAGGTCTGTACAAAATACTACTAGTCATTCTTTGGACCAGAATTCAACGATTTGGTGCTATTTACCTTAGTCGAAAAGTTGATCCTGTGCGAGATACAGGGATTAAAAGTTTTATATTTTTAAAGCAAAATATTAACTTTTTAACTAAGATAAATTGCGGTAGATCGTTTTATTTAAGCGCAGAAAATTTTATGAGTTTTGTACAGACCTTTTAGAAAAACCAGTTTGGCCTAAATAAAAATTAAAGTAAAAAGTAAAAATGTTTGTTTGAAATATAAAACCTTTTACCTAATATATCCTAAAAACAAGTAGAGATATTAACTAGGTTTACTTTTTTGTTAAGAAAGTATTAGAAGAAAGAATTTCCTTACTAAAGCTATAATTTACAGAGGCACAAAAAAGTTATGTATTTTAGAACATAAGTAAAGCATAATAGTTGCCTCCCTCTACTTTTTACAACAAAAACAAATTTTTGCGTTGTATGACAAAAAAAAGACAAAATTGTGCAAAACAAGATAAGAAAATATGCCGTTTGTATGCCGCTATCACGCTTATTTATTGGTTATTGTACAAAAAAATGTTGTCGTAACAACAAAAAAAATAGATTTTAGGTAATCACATCCTAAATGCAATAATTTTACAGTTTATGACCGTGTCGCAAAGCTCCTTAAAGCAAGAGGCCTCTTAAGTTTGAGGCCTCTTAAGTGCATGGCCCTGGACGACTGCTGAATATTTAAATGTTTAATGAAACAAATATAATAAGTTTACAATATTTACTATTTTCTTAAGGAAAGTATTTATTTGAAATTATTCTTTGCTTTTTTCCAAATTAAGTAAGTACATATAAAGGAGTTATTGTAATAACACGATAAGCCACAAACCCAAAATGCATAGCTATTCAATTTTTATGTAAAAATAAAGTGTGTTAAATCAACTATTATCAAAAATAATAGGCACCAGTTAATAAGCACCAAGGATAATCCTAAAACAAAATATTTTCACTTATCATAAAAACATTTAAATAATCTAAAAAATAAAATTGATTTATATAGTTTTCAGCCACTGTTTTTATAACTCATGCATATAAACATTTTGGTTTAACCATTCTAGCATGTCATGAAATTAGTCGATTTTATACTTTCCCAACCTAACCACAGACAGTGTCACTTACGTTGATTAATGGTGCATATTTAATACATCTAAAATAAGGCTATGGAGATATAAACTGTACAGAATATTGTTTTTATTTATTATTTTTTTAATACTACGTAAATCAAAATAAACATATTTTTGATATTTTATTAAAATATCAATAAATATAACAAATACAAACAAATGTGCATCATATCTTATTTAGTGATGACCAAAAATTTTTTTAATGTACAATTTTTGCTGTATCCCATTAAACTTACGTAATATTTTAAAAATGTGTTTGAAATTTGTCTATTACTTATACTAAATTTGTACAGGGATCTCAGAAACTGCTAAAACAATAGAGATAGTAAAGTTTAAAATGATTCGTATTTTTTAGAGCTTAGTTAAATTTACGTGTTTTTTCCTGTGGCTTAATTTATATTTTAAATAAAAATAAAAGGGTAAACAAACATGCAAATAATTATATTTGCAGTGGAAAAATATAATCTGATGTTTCCGTTTATGAGCTACGGCATAAACTTGCACTTTTTAAATAGAAAGCATAGTTGGCTATAACATTTCTATAAAGGCTTTTTATTAGCTTTTTATTTAGCCCTAAACAGTTAAACTGGTTTATTAAAAGGACTTTTTTCTTTATTATTAATAATATTTTATATACATTTGTTAAATAATGCCTTTCATACCATTTTTAATAATAAGAGACACTTTAATTAAATATTTCAAATTAAAACAACTTACAGTCGTCTCAACATTATATATATTTTGTATCACACCAAACACTTATGCGGACATATTTTGACTGCTGAAGCAGTTATCATCAGCGCAAAAACTAAAAATATAGAAAACACCTTGCTTATAAGTATTGTTATGGCGTCAAGAGTGGGAAAAAAGATTAAAAGAAAAACTAGACTGTTACATTATTATTAACCCATTGTAAAAGAAAATGAAATGGATCACGTGGTAACTGTATAAAAGTTATTTACCTTATGAGATTTAAAAGAAAAACACAATAAGACATTTAAGTGACCCGTACCTATGTAAAAACAACCCAAAGAAATTAAAATAGAGAATGGTTAAAACATTTAAAATAATTAAAACTATTTTTTATCATCTAAAAGGATTAAAAAAACAATGATTCCATTGCTCTTAACGGACTTAAACATATTAAAAAAACATATAAAACAGGCATGTAAATCAGCTGCGTGTCCGACTTTGACTTCCTCTCCCAACACCGTGAGGTCCAAAAACAAACAATGTAAACTTACAAACTAAAAAAGATTTTATCCAAATGGATAAAATGCCAGGAAAATGTTATATGTAAATTATTTCTGTAACATAAATGTGGTAATATAAATAGAACTTAAAAGATGTCCGCAATACCCGGTATTATTCAAAAAAATATCTACGAGAGAATGCAGCAAGTATGAACTACTTCAATAATTAATTAAAGATGTTTTCTATACTAGTTATGCGGATTTGTTTATTCAATGGTAACTATTTTGGTACACGCCTCAATCTACGAGAAATGGTACCTCTTCGGTCCTGGTCCCGGGGTATAGCGAGCTGACCTTGTTTAGCCCTATTGACCCCTTTGAACAGGCCAGTCGTCTGAAAGAAAATAAAGTTAAAAACTTTTAAAAAAGCTAAAAACTATAATTAAGATTCGAACATTATGGTGAGAAGTCTGCCACCGTTGTCAAGATAGAATTAAGTAAAATAAAAATATAAAAACCTAAAATTTAAAGTTAAATTAAAAAAATAAAAAATAAACCTAAATAATAGTAAACTTTCATAAGTTTTATTTTATTTTATTTTATTTCATTTTATCTAGACAAATGTTAAATTTAACTACCCTTTTTTCGGTGTAACAAGTACTGTTAATTTATTTACGCGTCGACGACACACAATTTAAATTACATTTTAAATATCTTTTTATAATTAATATTTACTTTGCCCACTGAAAAAAAGGTACAAAGCATTTTTTAAAACAAAACAACTTATTGAATTTAAAATATTAGAATACAAGCTATATCTAAGCTGTACTTTACAAAAAGGAATTCCTTTGTTGCAGACTATGACAAAATTTAATGCTGTGCGCATTAACATTTTATTAGTTGCACTGCTAACTTGATATGACGAGATAGGCGTCTCTTATATTAAATTTAAGGAATATTTTGTAATATTTCCAATTTAAATAAAGCATTAAATTAGGGTTATTATTTTTCCTTTATTCATGGTCAAAATTAATTTTTAAAATATCCTTAAATTATTAAAATATATTTTTTTAAATGTTTTTTTAAGATAAAAAGACCGTAAAAAAGTACTAAAATGAAATATTAATAGTATAAAAAGATATTGTATGAAACTCTTATGCTTTTTAACCTACATTAATTATTAATAAACGGTTTTACTTACCTTGACCAGTTAATTTATTTGTTTGTAATTTATTATTTGTTTGGGTCAAATTCAGTAATTGTTATTTGTCCCCCTTCCTGACGATCGATCTATCTAAAATTTGGTACACACTCTTAATCCTAATGACAATACAATAAAATACATTCTTTATGATTGTAAATCCAATATGGCCGCCGATACAAAATGGCGGATTACATATTACTTACAACCTCAATGTGGGTATTAAATGAAAAAGCTTGATTTGTAGAATAGAGCTTATTATGAAAAAATTAAAATCTGAGATGGCCGCCGCCACAAATGGTGAATTACATCTATTTTCTACAACTACCTCAATATGGCTATCTAATGAAAGGGCTTAATTCGTAAAATAGAGCTCATATGAAACAATTAAAATTTATTATGACCGCCACCACTAAATGGCTGATTACACATTTTTTCCACAACTACCTCAAAATCAATATTAAATAAAAGGGCTTGATTCGTGGAATAAAGCTCATTATAAAAAAAAACAAGATGGTCGCCGCCACAAAATGGCAAATTATAATTTTATTGTACTACAATCTTAAAATATTTCGGAAAGTCCTAGCTACCAGACCGCAATAATCTTTTCGTCAATCTGGGGTATTGATCGGACAAATGATACAATCGTTGGGCACTTAAAATTTTTATCATAATATTTACTCTAAATACGCTGCGCCCAAGGGTTTTATTATTTGTCTGAACAATACCCCAGAATGATGAGAAGATTGGTGCGATTTAGTAGCTAGAAGTCGTCGAATTATTTTTTACCTTTTACTACAATAAAATGGTTTAACATATTTTGTTTTTATAATTTAATTAGGCAAACTGTAACGCTTAAAATTGGGTAATTTAAAGGCAAACGATTACAAACAAATATAAAAAAGGAAAATATTTTTACTTAGAGACATAACTAATTATTTAAAATAATAAAAAAGTATAATTCTAGGAACAAATTATAAAGCAGAATTTATAGATTGACGTTTCTGTTTCCGTTTGCCATTCGACGCTTCGGTTTTGATATGGTATATGGACACCGGTAAACAGAAAGTATAAATTGGCAAATGGAAAGTTGTTGTTTCATCT